>CAUZXS010000935.1:0-34527 GCA_963585895.1 Sepioteuthis lessoniana
CCTGCATGTCTGGCTCGTCTAACTTGAACAGTTTTCATGATAGGAGGTAGGTGGCCGTACAGTTTGGTGTCTTGTGGGGTGTTGCCACCAGGACTTGTTTAAGATTGCACGTAGCATTCTTGTGTAATTGCCGTCTAGCTTCTGCGTTTATGTGGACAGGGGATCCAACCACCCAATACAGGTATTTAAACACATACCTAAGGGAATAGAGCATAGGTTATCAAATAACTCCTCTAATAAGGAAATTTTGGGACGAAGCAAGCAGGAATATGAGGAGGCATTGAAGAATGCGGATATAGGATCAAATTAGAATATCGGGATAGGGAGGGAAGTGATACGCAAAAAAGGAGAAATAGACTTAGAAAATTCCTATGGTTTAATCCCCCCATAACATGGAGGTAGTCAATAACTTAGGGAAAGAATTCTTTAAGTTGTTAAAAAGTAATTTCCCCAGTAGGAACCCGCTACATAAGATATTTAATAAGAATTGTGTTATATTAAGTTATAGTTGCATGCCCAACATTAATGGCATAATAAATAAGAGTAATATAGCTAAACTAAGTAAAGAGAAAAATAAGGTGATTGCTAAATGTAATTGTAGGGATAAGGTTAAATGCCCACTGAAAGGCAAATGTAAACAAGAATGTGTGGTGTATAAAGTGGAAGTATATAATGATCCGGGTAATGATAGAAATAAAAAGGTATATTTTGGGTCGACACATGGGGAATTTAAGACTAGGTACTATAACCATAAAACGAGTTTCTCCCACGAGAAATATAGGCATAGTACCATGTTATCCAGTTATGTGTGGGAGGTCAAGGATAAAAAAGGAATAGATCCAATACTGAAATGGGAAGTAATAAAGAAATGCCGTACATATAGGGCTGGTGATAGGGACTGTTTACTTTGCATGGAGGAAAAATTAGCAATAGCGTCTTGTAAAAGAAGGGATATGTTAAACCAAAGGTCGGCGGTTTTAAATAGTTGTAAACACAAAAGGGGGTGGTTGCTCTATAATTAGAGATAGATTTCTGAGTATTTATACCTGAGGGTTTTTTTTGTTTATTTTTAATAAAAGTAAGGTTTTTTGTTTATTTTATTTGTTTCTTTTGTTATGTAAATTTTAAGCTATGTAGGTTTTTGGTGAATATAAAAAACGGCGTTTTCTCCTTTATCATTGGTCGATGTTAGACTCCCTGATGATCCGTTAAGGTGAAACTTTAGTAGGAGAATTCTGACTCGCGATTCAAGTTAATTTTGTAATTGGCTCCACTCGTGTTGAGCACTCTTGTAATTGTAGAATTGCAGCGTTTACGGTGGGTTTTATTTTTCTTTTGACCAACGGACTGCATATCTCTTGATTTTTTTCAACTGGTGTGACTGGGTTGGCCTTTTCTTTCTTTTTGTTCTATGATATTTTTTCTTTTTCCCCGGGGCGGTGATTCAAGATATTTTTATCTCTTGTTCCTGGCGGGGTTTTTTTTCTTTTTTTTTCTGGTAACCGTGAATGCTGGTAGATAGTAGATTAGTATATAACATCTTTATGTGAATAGTTAAAAGTTAACATCTTTTAAATGAACGAGAACTCATTTTTGTACACAATTAAATAGTTTCACGTATCACTATTTATTATTTCCACACAGTAAAATCATTCTAAGTATAGTAAATGCTTAAACAGTTCTATTTTATTCATAGATGGGACTCTAACAGGTACTACCACTCCAGGTCAGAATGGACCTCGGAGTAATAACAATGAAAGACTACTCCACATTCCCCAAAGCTACAGGACCAGATCCTCACCATCAAACAGTTTAGTGTTATATTCAGGGCATTCATTTGGGGAGGAGATCTTACCCAACTACAGAGATGCAGTCAGCATATTCTACAGTCCCAGATGATTGAGCTTACTTACGATAGAAAACTACTTATGACTTATATATCAGTTATATAATTTGGTGTCACTACTGAGAAATTCTAATGATGGTTACATGAGGTATGTTAGTTTCTAATAAAAATTAGATGTAATTCTTTTTTAAAAAGTCACTACATAGAAATTAAAATATCTCTACTACTTAATCTCTCATACATTTTTACTTTGCCAACATGACTGCTGTTACAATCTTGAATCCATAGACAAGCCAATAAATAATCTCTATATTAATTTTAGAAACAGTGGTTCTTTCAGCTTTCACTATTGACAATCTTCCAGTGTTATTCTTAAAAGAGCTGTTATTGTTTATTATACTGACTACAGGTTCAGAATTGATTATCTGCTAACAATATCTAATATGCTTTTTGTATTTGGAATCAAAATTATCCTGGTTTATATAAAGTGTGTGCAGAAATTTCCAGAAAGCTTTTTGAAAACTCCAAGATGAATATACAATTTGAAACTGGCTTTTTACTAGAAATTTTTTCATACAATATATCTTCTATAGTATGAGACATGACCAGTTCATTAGCCTAGTGGGTAGAGTGTTCGCCAATGGTCCGGGAGACCTGGGTTCAGGTCGTGTCATACCAAAGACTTTAAAAATAGTACTTGCTTAACACTCAGCAATATAAGGTACATATCAAGGGTAAAGTGGAGCAATCCAGGGAAAAGAGTAGTGCCCTTCCCTACACCTCGGTGTAGTAGCTATCAAAAAGGGAGCCTTCTGGTCTCCCTTGGCTAAGATAGCCAACTTTACTTTTTATATACTTTTTGTCTGTAACACAGAGAACTTAAATGCCAAATATAAAAAGCAGTCTCTCTTCTTAATCTGCAAATGTGTAAAAGGATGACCCAACAAGTCAGTGAGCTTTATAAATTCCCCATTCAGTCTTGATGTTAACTCATCAATCAATTACATTACAATCTTACATTATTGAATAAATATTTAACATTTTCTAAAAAGCAATGAGTATAAAAAAGAATTACATGAAAAAGTTGCATTTACATCTGTCATTCCCAAAATGTGATGAAAAAACCAACAAAGTCTGGTGTTGTAAGGCAATGCTAAGATACTCCAGGTTAGTGTCATCCTCTGTTGGTAACAGCTGTTTTTTTTTTTTTTTTTTTTTTTTTTGCAGCATAAGTGTAAAATATACATTTATACACAAGCACAATCCAATTTACAAGTATAATTAAATATATAGACAAATAGCTATAAATGGACTGAAGGTTACATAATCTTTTAAGGTAATTTCAGTGTAGTGAACTAGAATCTATCCATTTATAAATATAACAAAAAATTAGCTTGAATAAAAAAATTTAAACTTAGAACAAGTTTTCTTCAGAATATGTACAATTCAGTTCATTTAAAACAGCTTTAGATAAAGATTATCAAAAATCAATCAATAAATAACATTCAAATTTACACATTCTTTTGGATAAGTATATAATTTGTAATATTGGAAAAATTTATGTAGACCTGTAGAGTAGCATAAAAGTTGTCAGCATAGAAAACAAAATGTTTCAAGTTTCATCAAAAATTGCTTGTGTTTGACTATCACTGATGTTCTTGGGAAAGGCATGAGTCGATTTCCCTCTCATTGTCAGATATATTTTTTTGCAGTATGAGTATAAATATAAATAAAATATAAATTTATACACAAGCACAAACAATAAATAGTGATACTGGAAACCATTTAACTGTGTGCAAATAAATGATGCCTTGATACTGGTATGCCACAAGGGTTGACAGAAAAGAGCATCTATGAATGAGCACTTGGGCAAACTCCTCTTATAACCACCTTATCACCCAGAGAGAAGTAACAGTATAAAGCTATTATAATCATTGTCAATCTTGTTCTAACTATACTAATATTTATGACTATACATGCTTCAACATTCAGCTAAACATAAATATTGCAGTACTAACCAGTTTGTTTCTTAACTGCAGGTTGAAGGCTCTGAATTGGTCCAGCAGAAGCTAACCTCATGTCCAGTCTTGCAGGGTCAACAAGTGCTAAAATAAATAAATAAAAGTAAAATATAACATCTACTTATATATAAAATACAATCTTACACAACCTGGTCCCATAACAAAATCATGAGAAATTTATAGTAACAAGGTATTATTTGACAATGAATATAATTCATGTTGCCACAATAGAATTTTTCATTATTCAGTGATAAAACATTTTACATTGGAAAAAACTATTTTCAGCTTTAAAACTAACAGAGTTTGAACCAAAGATTAACATTAATAAAATACATAGGAGGTGCCCATGGTGTAATGGTTATCTTCGTAGGATATGGACACGGCGACATGAGTTCAAATCCTGGCCGAGACTGATTGCATTTCACATAGCACTAATACCCTTGGGAAAGGTATGAATCTGATTATTCTCCCTCCAGTTATGGGTAAATAGTAGGGCAGACTTGGTTCTTCAGCCTTGGTAAGGCAACTTGTCTAGGAGAAGGAAAACTGAATTCAAACCTGTTAAACTTCGCTTAAAAATTGACCTTGTGTCATATCCTGCCCGAGCGGAGGGGTTAGGTAAATATGAACATTAATAAAATACAAAACCACATAAATCTTATTTCAACATTTATTTGGTTTTAGCTTTTGTTGTATTATTATCATTAATCTTTGGTCAAAATTTTGTCAATTTGAAGCTGTATAGGGATGTTGATTTTATTTTTTTTTTAAATCAAATATTAATTTTTACTCTCTATGTTTGTATTGGTCATCTTGAAAACCATTACACTATGATAAAGCAGATATAAACCAGGTTTGAGCAGCTGGGGTTTTTTTTTGTCAAGTCTCATAAAGAGGGAAGCATCCTTCCACATTGAATTTACATTATTGCATTAAAAGGGTAGGGTTACGGTCAACCCCTGATGCATGAAAGACCCCACATAGAAAAAGGAGAGCAGGACAATTTTTGTCACCAAGCTGTTGTACAGGGAGGGAGAAACCCCATTTTAAATATTCTGTTTAATATGGAGCCTCACACCCAACTACTGTAATGAGGGAAAAACTACATCATCATACCTTAGCTGTCATCAATATCTATTTCATAGAAAAATTAGAGGAATATATCATCATCATATCACGCTGGTAGCACGGATATCCCTGACCCTCTCTCGCCACTCCTCCCTATCGTTCATCGCCCTAGGTAGGTCTTCAGGACAACATCCCGTTTCCTCACATAGCTGCTGAATGTATGTTCGTGCTGGTTGTCCTGCTTTTGCACGGCCATGTGTGGGGGTCCATAAGAGTACATCACTTATGAGTTCATCTCTGCTTCTCCAGCAGTGTCCTGCATGTCTGGCTCGTCTAACTTGAACAGTTTTCATGATAGGAGGTAGGTGGCCGTACAGTTGGTGTCTTGTGGGGTGTTGCCACCAGGACTTGTTTAAGATTGCACGTAGCATTCTTGTGTAATTGCCGTCTAGCTTCTGTTAGCGTCCATGTAGTGCAGCCATATAGCAGTATTGATGTGACCGCTGCCTGGAAGAAACTGTGTTTCATTTTATCGGTTAGGTCTGATTTCCAAATAATCGATAACCTATTGATAGCTGTCCATGCTTTCACTAATCTCGTTTCGATGTCCTTTTTGGTTGATTCGACGCTGCTTCCTAGGTAAGTGAATTTGTCTACTTGTTTAAGAGGGGTTCCTTTTAGAGTGGAGATGTCCCCCGTTTGGTTATAGCACATATATTCCGTTTTGTGTGCATTAACATAGAGGCCTATGTTTGCTGCTGCTCGTTTCAAACTATGCAGTAGTGTTTCGGCTTGGTCAGGTGTATTTGCCAGTATCGCTATGTCATCGGCGTAGTCGGCGTCAGTAATTGTTGTTGCGGGGTACCTTCTGCTTCTTTTCTTCGTCAGTTCGAAGCCATTCTCTTTGATTTTGTCAATCGATGTTCTAAGTACGTATTCTAGACAAATGATAAAGAGGTACGGAGCCAGCGTGTCCCCTTGTAGTACTCCTGCTACAATGTCGAAGTATTCTGTGTCTCCATCTGGTGATCGTACTTTTACTTTAGTGTTTCTATAGAGAATTGTTATTGCCGCTACGGTTTCTTTAGGTATGCCGTACGCTAGTAGGATTTGTTCCATCTTTCCTCTGTGAATGGAATCGAAAGCCTTGGTATAGTCAACAAAAATTAATGTCGCGTGTAGGTTTTTTTGCCCGTACACCTTCAAGGATTCTACGGATGGTTGATATTTGTGAGGTCGTGGATCTATTTCTTCGGAAGCCATTTTGGTTTTTTCTAAGTATGTTGTCGATTTCGGGTTCCATGCAGTTTCGTAGTAGGGCATTGTAGATTTTGGATGCTATGGATGTAAGTGTTATGCCTCGGTAGTTTTTGGCTAATCCGAGGTCCCCCTTTTTAGGGAAGGGGAGTATGCATCCTTTCATCCATCTATCTATCGGATTTTGATTGTATACTGTGTTGCAGTGGCGGAGCAATATGTCGTCGAACTGTCTGGTCTTCCATACTTCCGGGGGAATTTTGTCCAGCCCTGCAGCTTCCTTATTTTTAATTTTTCTGAGAACCGAGTCGAGTTCTTCATGTGTGAACGGTCCTAGTTTAATGTCTAATTGTTTGCTAATTATTCTGGTGATTGGTTCATGTGTTATTTTCGGTGGGTTTCCTAGTAAGTTTTCGAAGTGCTGTTTCCACAGTTTTATTCTTTCTTGTTGGTTTGCTGCTTTCAGTTTTGCTTTGGCTGTGTTCTTTCTTCTACTCACTTCGTTTATTGTTTGCCAGGCTATCCTAGATTGTCTATCTTCCACCGAGTCTCTAATCTTATCTATCTGATTTTGAATGTATTCTGTCTGTTCCTTTATATATACGCCTGCTAATTGATATTGTGCCGTTTTTAGTTTTAAGGCATTTGTGTTTGTTGGGTTTTTTCGATAGTTTTTGGAGGCTGTTTTCACTAGTGCATGTTTTTCTCTCACCGCTAATGTTTCCCAAGGGACTCTATATTTAGTTTTGAGTTTTGTTGGAATGTATTTTGCTGCTGCCTCGAGGTGTGCATTGACGAAATTTTCATATTCGTCGTTTGGTGTACTTTTTTCCGTCTTTTCTTGTAGTGTTTCGAATCTGTTTCTTAATTCTAATACGTATTTATCTCTTATATCTCTGTTGTTCAATAGGGCCCAGTCATAGTGTTTGGTGGTCGCTGTTCGTTTGGCGTTTTTTCGTGGGCTTAACCGTATTTTCGCCGTGACTATTCGGTGATCGGTGGACACACCCTCAAAAGAGGAGTATGCCTCGCAATTGTAAATCTTAATTGACAAATATGTGTGTGTGTGCATGCATAATGCAAATTTTACACATGCGTAAAAACAATGTAATTTAATGTATCAGGATTGCTATTTTAAAAAATTTTTTTACCTTTAGTGATTCCTTCCAGGACATGTGTGTGAATCCAAGTTTTCAAAAGTGGAACTTCCATGATCTGAAATCCTCCAAGGACACAAACACTGAACCAGACTTCTGGGCTAAAAGAAAATAAAAAGAAATATGAATTAAATTTTATTGTATATTGGCACATTAATGTTACCAAACATGATTTCTCCTAACAAACACAAAAATAAGACTGTTCATTTATTGCTATTTACAAATTTAGAGAAAATAGGAAAACATAACTCAAGAATAAAATAAAACTTGAAATAAGGTTAATTTCTTTAACTTTTTTTTTTCATCCATGATTCCTTTACATGTGAGAGTGAATCTCATATATTATAGATGTATTGGCTGTTTACTATGAGATGTATGAGGTATAGAAGATTCTAGAAATTTTATCATGGTCAAATGTTAAGTATGAATTTGAAAATATCTCTTATCTGCATTTGTTTTAAAGTTGTTACTATCATAGCAATTTTAATAAAGAGCAAATGAAAGTAATGCAACATAATTTTTCATGTAAACTTGTGTGATACTATTTATTTTTTTAACTACCAGTTCATATTCAAACCATTTAAGAAAACTTAATTTTCCCATGAAAATCCTGGATTTGAATAATTAATTTTTCCCAAGGACTAAAAAAGAAAGAAAAAAAATGTCAACCTAACTTACTTTCATGGTTATATAAGAAAAAAAAATCAGTCCAGAGAAATAAGGTCACAAACAATCTAGAGTGTTCCAAATCATTGCACTTCATACTACCTTCATAAATAAAACTACAAAAAAGTTAAGTAAAATATATCAAAGTAGTATAAATATTCCCAAAATGTTATATTTACTTTTCATGTGTAAAGTATGTCCAAATAATGAGATCTCTAATGAGACAGATTAGAGTAAATAAAATTTTATTATCAACTTGATTATAAATCAACTTTATCTCTTAAAATTATTGCTTTTGGAAGCCACTCCTGGAAGTGTTCAACTGACACTAACTTTAGTTATTTAATCATAATCAGTTAAATGATCTTAAAAGTTCCCAAATGGTGACTACAAGGACTTGGATCAAGGGAGTAAAATATTCTTTTTAGATAAAGATTTAGTCATATAGAGTGAGGATCTTTGAAAGCAATTTTTGTGCAGATTTCTAAATGTCACGTTTGTCACATTTTCCTCAAATTGGAAAATGATCAAAACAGTCAACCAGAACAGGGATAATTTCCTAGAGTCTTTTTCCTTGTACTAAAAAACTTCTGCCTGGGATTTAACTTTTTAAATATTTCTGTTGTGTTGTGTAGTTTTGGGGTGGATGATCTGCCTGAGTGTTGAACCCGGGATTGAACTAGGGATCTTTAGATTTCAGTCTAAAGTGCTTGCTGGTTTCTTGCTACACCACTTCCCTCTTTGCATTCCTCCTCCACTTTCCTCCTTCTCTTCCTCACTCTCCTTTTCTCTCTCTCTCTCTGTGCTTCTCCTTTCGTTCCTCTTCCACCTTTTTTCCTGTTTCTCGCCGAGAACTGACGCCCCTACCAAAAAAAACGAGTTGGTTTTTATCCACACCACTCTACCCATAATCCATTTCCTTAGCCTATAAAAATTCCACTCGGGGCCCCTTCTCTTTTTTCCTTTAGAATGGGCGAAGGTGGATTATTGAAACAGCGGTGAGTATTTTTCTTTTCTTTCACACCATAATGGCGGTGTTTCTTCCTTCGGATCAGATTACTGCCCTGCACGCCAGACACAAACGAACCCTCTTTTGTTGAGAGCTGCCGTTAGTCCCACTTTCATGTCCACACTCCCCCCCTGGTCTCAAGATCACACATGTGGCATGGCGGACATGGTCGTTTGTTGCGGGCACTCCTACGAAGGGGGATTGTCTGGACTTCTTCATCTGAGCTCTCAGAAGTGGCATCGGAACTATCGGCATCAGCGTCGGGGTTCGCAGTTGGACCATCAGGCTCGCGGGGCATAGGTCAGATCCACAGTTCATTGTTGGATGATTCACCACTGCCGCTACTCGCCAACGGATTCGTGTTTAGGGTGGGCCGGACGTCCCTCACATGGTGTGGAGTACCATTGACCAGCATAGCCTGCTCACTGATGATGCCGGTGATTCATCCCCTTCGAAAACTGGTGGTGCACCGGCTATTGGGAGGCTTCACCCAGACGGTGTCCCCTAACTCATACGGCCCTCTTGTTCCCCAACCAGCCAAGCTAAACCAATGCAGTTCAGTCAGAAACTTGTCCACCATCTCATCTGAGTGAAGTTGTTGTGTCATGAATTGATTGTATGCATTGAATGTGTCTGTTGTGTATGTGGTCACAAGGGCCCCGTTTAATTTGCTCCACATCCAGTTTCTGCTCCTTACTGAGCTGCCTGTATACAGCAAAAGTACCACCACAGTTGTAATAGTAGGAAATGCTTGATCTTGTTCATAGTGCAGAGAATGCAGACCAACTCAATTTCCTATCCACTCTACGATTGACATATCCGTTGCAGTACCACTGAATTCTTGAATCAGGCAGACATCAAAGGACTTACTGGTCATTATGAAAAGCGTGATATTTGCTGAAATAGCTTGCAGTATTTAAAGATTGGGTGGTCGGAAAACAAACTTAAATTCAAATCTGTTGCTGCTGACAGCCAACACGGAAACTGGAACAATGCTTCACTTGGGACTTTTCCCTGTATACTTGAAACAAGAGTACCCTTGTTCTTTTTTTCCCTGGAACATGGGTCTAGCCTTCATGAGTCTCAAAGACCAACTGACTTGAAACCAAAAATCACTTCTTTTTATCCTTCCTCAGTCTCGAGCAAGAATCTGAAACCTCTCGCTTGCTCTGGCCAATAATTCAAATTTTCAGAGATAGGGTTTTCTGGCTGCTCCATACATAAAGTAGCCTTAATCAAATTTTGATTGTATTAGACATCTATATAGTTTGATTAAGGTATTTTTTTTTATCAGCATCCCAGTCTGTGTAGGCTATGGTCCTCAGGAGTTGGATAGTTTGGTTGCATTTAATCCTGAGATTTCTGATTGTGGAGGTAATAATAGTTGATATTGATGATTTTTTGAAGGGTCTGGCCTCTTTAGTTTGTAGTTTTACTTCCCCAGATTATATTGTGGCTATTAAAATCTCTCATCAAGATAAATGGTTTAGGGAGTTGTTTTATCAAATTGTTCAGTTCTTTCTCATTTATCGGGTCATGAAATGGGACATATAGTGAGCAGATGGAAACAGTTTTGTGTAAGGTTACTAAGATTGTAATTGCTTGCGAGTGGGTGTTATTTGGGGGATATTTTGTTATTTTGGGGGATATTTTTCCTAATCAGGATTTATACTTCACCCATGTCCAGTATCATGTATATAGTCATATTGTCCAAAGGTTTTTGTACTTGATTTGTCACTACATTTTTGAAAGTTTCTGGGAGACATATGGTGGGAGGGTTGAGGTTGGCTATTAACAGAAGCAGCTCATTGTAATTTACATTGTAGCCACAGCAGTTCATTTGGATTATTTTACGAGTCATACTTTTTCATCTTTGTTGTGTGGTTGATGTTTGTTTTGTCTTGGTTTTAGCGTTTTGCTTTTTATTTGACTGGATTCAGTGATTTCAATGGTTTCTAGGCTATTTGATCTGAATTTGTTAAGACTTTTGGAGTATTTAGGATTTCTGTTTTGAAAGGCTTTCTTACCTCTCTTTTTCCATCAACTCAAATTTATTTTCAGTTTCTATTAATGAGACTCTTGATTTGTTTGTTAGATTCCTTCCTCCAAGAAATCAGAGTCAATCTGGTAAATTTGGTGAAGAAAATGCACTCTAGTATTATCAAAAGCGATATCTGACTTCAAATGAGGAAAAAGAAAAAACTTGTTTGCTTGATGTTTCTTATAACACTCAAGCATTATTAAAAACAGCTTATCTTTCCAGCCAAGTGATTGTTATAACCTATATATAAGATTTATTTTGTTCCTCTAATAATAGTTATTTTTGTGATAGCTATATCAAAGTGTAAACATCTAATTTTTTTTAAACACACTTGAATAAACTTTTATTAAGAAGAATTTACCTCATGTTGTAGCTATAGTAGCAATAAGGTCAGTGTGACCTGAGACTTAAGTTCTTATGAACCATTCTTGTATAACAGGTTAGTTTTAAAAATTTGACCAGCAATATAACACACTTAAATGTTGTGTCAGTATGCATAAGCCATAAAACAATTACTACCTTTTCATCTGTAGGTTTGGTTAAAGAGATAAATATCAATATGCAATTCTTACATTTTTATCTTTAAAGTGGAATGGTCAGATTTCTTATCTAGACAAAGAGTTGTTTTAGAAAGCATTATTATTAATTCTGGCTAGTATTTGCTTACATTTGATTTCTTAGTCTTCTCATTACCATAGACTGATGGTCTGAGTGAGTTGTAATAAAAATAAAGATGAAAAAATACAAGTAAAAAATAACAGCTGATATTTCATGAAAATTGAAAATGAATCAAATATACTATTAATACAACTAGTGCAAAAAGCAATAACAGTCTGAGTTTAAAAGGGATTTGAGCTTCTGCCAACAAATAGACTCTCATATCCCAGACCATGCCTTTAATAAAGCCCAAAGGCAAATCGTGATAAGAGTTCAAATCTAACCGAGAGATTATCTGTTCTATTTCCTTGTTGACACAAATTAACAACCAGAGTTGCAGTAAAAGAAAAAGCAGCTAAAATATTAAAGATAAAAGAAAATGAATAATGATTAACAATGATTCATATAAGAATAAACTAGATGACCCAAGAAATCATTGTTTCTTATCATAATGGTGGTCTATGATGATACTGATGTTTCTATTTAGGAAGGGGTAAAGGATTCTAATTAGCATTCCATAATTACATCCTTTATATATAAAAAAAATTATATTCTGAATCTAGTTGAAAATTTGGCTGGTTAGAGCATTTTAAAGCGTATTGTTCTAAGAAATCTTGCTATGATTTGCTGTTTTTACCATGGTTGTTTACATACATATATACAAACATAATGAGAATTTTAGTAATATATAGAAAAAGAGAATGTTATAGCTGTAAAGATTATCATAATACAAAAATCAAGTTATTTACAGAGTTAGTTTAGCATAATCTTGAAGATGTAAAGTATCCAAAGTTTTTCTAATACAAGTTTTTTTCTACAATATCATAACTAAAAAATCATATACAAATGGTCAGACTAGCACCAACACTCAAGGCCACATCGACACACACCTGGTTAATCAAGGACTGCATAAACCGGGACAGCAATCACACAGCCTCTGCAACCAGCATCTGTTGTACCTAGTCCACAAGCGACCACACTGTTCAGACTAGCACCAACACTTTGAGGTCACCTTGACACGAACATCCGGTTAACCAAGTATAGAATAAACCGGGACATCAATCACACAGCCTCTGCAACCGGCATCTGCAGCATCTAGTTCATATGTGACCACACAGCTTGGACTACCATTAACACTTTGAGGCCACATCGACACACACCTGGTTAACCAAGGATTGAATAAACCGGGACATCGAACATCCAGCCTCTGTGAGCAATATCTCCACATCATTGACCATCTCCAGCAACATCTACAATCTGACCATACAGCTACACCTACAATCTGCATCAAGAACAGAGACCATTCTCATCTTCTAGATGCACTGTTGCCACAAACTAATAGACACCCAAGTCCAAGACTTTCTATAACACCGACATCATTCAACACCCCAGAGAGACTACACTAACATGATACAGCAACCACAATTCTACACTTATACACCTTTCATGTATGATTTTCTCAATAAAACCTGAAATTTAAACTTATTCACTTGCATCTGTCATTTGTCCAGTCCTCTATCAATCACAACACACAACTTATAACACGTTTGCAAGATCGACACATATATACTGGTCCAGCAACAACTCTCTGGAAAGGAAGATGATTCCCTGGAAAGAAAAGGTGGCTCCCAGGAAATTTTGTGTGATATTCAGGAAAGACAGATACCAACATGCCAACATGACAAGCACAAAAGATGGAAAATTCCCTCATGTTGAACAGTAGCAGAAAGAGAAAATATATCCCCCATTTGACAGACTTAAGGATTAACAACCTGGAACTGAACCTGAATACAGCGTGTGATTTTGGCTGACATTTTAACAGCCTATGAGCATTGTGTATAAGTCATGTGGGTGCAATCAATGAAATTTTATGATTGAAGAATGTAAATCCAATGATGGGATGATGAATCTGGATTACACTCCCAGTATTCATGGTCCCATTGCTTATTGTCGGTGCTCAAATGAAATTCAGAACAGGCCAATAATTCAGTGGCCTAAAGGTAAGCAGAAAACTATATGATCACATCTTGTTCAGAAAATTTCATTAATGACTTGCCAATCATCTCAAACATCCTGTAAGTCAGCAGATTAGATCATTCTGCAGTGTTGTTTGCTCTCGAATGAAGGTGGTTGAATGAATGTGATAATCTCAAGAGAAGATAATAGTAAACTTCAACAAAAATAAAGACACTAATCAATCAAAGCTACATTACAAACAAAAATAAGAGACAAGGAGATGCACAAAACTATAGATAAGACAAAATAACACTGTGTCCAGATACCAAAACTAGTAGTGGTGACTTAGTCACAGAAACTGTGGTATCACCTCTGGTTGGTAGCTGGTAAGGTTGACACCAACAGCCTATAAAAATTGCGCATAAGGTATGTTGGTGGAAGCAATGTATGTAATGTGTGTGTAAAGAAATACAGTCAGAAGGACAAATTTGTGTATTGAAACACAGTCGGGTGAAAGTGTAGTAAAAAATCATGCTATCTTCCAACAGACTCAAAAGAAAAGAAAACACAAATAAGACTTTTTGAACTTAAAAAAAAAAAAATTCATTACTTTATGATTTTCTTTTCATATAGCCAATCACATCTATGGAAGAAGCAAATTTCCTTTCCCTGAGGTAGGCAACAAATCCTGATAATCTCTTAAGTTATCTCACCAAATGTTGAAATCAACAACAGTTTAACATTTTAAATATCTCCCTCTCAAAAACACCTTCTCTGCAATGGACTTTTTTCTATTACTCAATGAAAAGCAAGTGAAGATGAAAGAATGACTTGTCAAAAATTAATAACGATTGATGCTACCTCATCTAATTATCCTAAAATTCAATTTTTGGAGTTGGAAATATAGCACTTAAAGAGTTGTATTAAACACTTTAAGTGCTGTATTTCCAACTCTTTGCTCTAGTATAAACAAAAAATGAAACATAAGTGAAAAGAACAAAATGCATCTTCTTTACAGTCTTCATATGTAAGTAAGTAAAGTTGGCAACCTTAGTTGAGGGTGACCCAAAGGCTCCCTTTTTAATAGCTACTACACCAAGGTGCAGGGGAGAGCGCTACTCCATTCCCTGGAATGCTCCACTTTACCCTTGATCCTTACCGTATAATGCTGTGTTAAGCAAGGCAGCATCAAGTACCATTTTTTAGTCTTTGGTATGAACCCTGGTCTCGCGGACCACTGGCGAACACTCTACTCATTAGGTCAATGGCCCAGTTTATTCATATGTAAGGCATAATTATAATGGTTTTGTTTGGTTGGGTTGGGTTTTATGGCATAGCAACCTTAGTAGGTTATTTTAATGCAAAATCCATTTTTATACAAACAAACAGTTCTATTTCAAACAATTCACTTTAGCATAAGTACGCATATTTGTTTGTTTACAGTTTAATTGTCAAAAACATATTTCAAGCTATTCAGTTTAATCAAACAGTTCTATTTCAAACAATTCAGTTTAGTATAGGTAGAGTTTTTGTTTACACTCAATTAAATGTCAAAACAGTTCTATTTCAAACAATTCAGTTTAGCATAAGTACACATTTTAGTTCTATTTGACCCATAGATAGGACTCTATTATGTGCTACCACTCTGGGCCAGAGTGGAGCAGGGAGCAATAGTAATGAAGGGGTACTCCACATTTCCCAAAGTTCCAGCATTACTGGAACCTCACCATCAGATTGTTTAGTGTCATATCCTGGACTCATAGGGAGGAATCTTAACTCTCTGCAGAGAAGTAGTCAGTGTATTCTACAGCCCCAGCCGACTAGGCAAATTATTATAATGGGTCAGTCAGAAACAAATTCAAAATAATATTGGTATGGGAAAAAATGAAAAGAAAAAAGCAGCCCTGTAGATAATTTTGTTTGATAAGTTAAGAAAATGAATTGTGGTTGTGGAAAAAAAAAAAAAAAAAAAAAAAAGAAGGATAGATAGTTAACTAACCTGTCTGTAAAAAATGTTGTGGCTTTGGCAAAATGAGGGAATGGAACATCCATTGACATGTCTAGAATTATCTGCATGGTTCCTTTAATAGTCAGTTCTTCCACAGCAACATTAAAACCTATGCTGAAAAAAGATCAAACAACAATAATTAAAATAACAAGAATAACAATTTTCTTTTTAGTAAGATTCACACACTATGCATGGCCAAATTGGCTACAACTCAGTAAAGGCTTATGATGATATGATAATGGAATTTAGTAAATGAATAGAAAAAATAATAGGAGAGAAAGAAGATGAGAATATGAATGTATGAACTGGCAGGAAGTGACTTAGGTATCTAAAAAATGATGACAATAACTACTATTACTAATAGTAGTAGATATCGTAGTTGTCTCATATTCGATAAGAAAAAGTAATATCTAAGAGAATAGTAAAAATAGAAGAATTTTAACCAGGACCAATGAATTGCTAATGATTCTAACAAATGCTTTCTTCTTAAATTCAATTAAAATTACCCCATAAATTTTCCATAAAAATTTAGCCATGAAAAACTCATTTTCACCGAAACAAATAAAACAATTTGCACATTTCATTTAAGGAAGCGTGTTTATACATTTTTAACACTTTGCATAATTTAAAAGAAAAGAAATGCAAAGCTTTTACTAACTTTTTCCCTCCAACAAGAATTTTGAAAACCATCCGAAAGTCCTCACAGAGCATGTCAACATCAACTTCCACAACAACTTTGAATTCAGATTTATTTTCCAAACCTGGAGGAGGTTTAGTGACATCCATCCATGCAAGTGTTTTAGAACCCCTGGGAACTCCTTCGGCATATTCAAAAACCCGGACATGTCGAATGCTTGGTGTATTGGCCCCTAGCGTGAATGTTGAAAGTTCAATTTGTTCTGTAAAATAATTAAAATGCAAATTTAAAAAATTTTTAAAAAGAAAAACAAGACACAAGGAAAAAAAAAGGTATACTCAGAAGTGTTCACTAACTTAGCAGGGATATAAGAAATAAAAAAAAAAAGAAAATTTTATAATTTTTAATATTTAAAAACTCTTTATTCTCCTCTCTATTTTTATTTTACTCTTCCTGAGGAATATACAAAGATTAAAAAAATATTGATTTTAAAGCTGCATTTCCCAAGTCAGAGATGAACAATGAATAAAACATTGATTTTCTTTAAAATAGTTCCCTAGATCTTCAATACATGTATTCAAGTGAGTTTTCCATTGGTTGAAGCACCACTAAAATTCCTCTTTGGATATGATATGAAGATGATATGAAGATGCAGTAGTATTTCTTTTAATGTCCTTCCTGTCCTCAAATCTAATCCTAGAGATGAATCTTCAATTTCAGAAACAAGTTGTGCAGAGTTAGTTTTGGTGAGTATGAAGGTGCTACACTTGTACAAATTGGTATTGTGCCAACATCATTTTATCAAAAATAAGTATCAAGACTGGCTATATAATTCTTTCCAAATTGGCATGAATTTGTTTAGACATCATCATTTTATAAGTTGTTCAGTTGTGCACGTTTTAAGATAATTTAAAGATTTGGTCTTGATATTTTTTTTTTTTAATCAAACTTTCTATTTTTATAATCCTCTCTTAATTTCTCTTATACTTAGAAATTTTTTTTTTTTCTCTTCAATATTGCTCGTAGCATTCTTCAGTACTGAACAAGTCCTGGTGGCAACACCTCACAAAACAGCAGTTATATGGCCACCTACCACTGATCATGAAAACTATCCAAGACACGCGGGATCCTGCTGGAGAAGTAAGGACAAGCTCATGAGTGACATACTCCTGTGGACCCCTTTACATGGATGAGCAAAGGCAGGATAATCAGCTAGAACCTATATACAACAGCTCTGTGCCACTACAGGATGTAGCCTGGAAGACCTCCTGGGAGTGGGGGACGATAGGGATGGGTGGCGAGAGAGGATCAGGGGGATCCATGCTGGCAGCATAACATGATGATTTTTCCCCAACTTAATTGCCATCACTTTCTTTAGGATCAATTATTTTCATGAATAAAATTGGTTCAGTGGGATCTTTATTATCTGTTATCTTTAATTGTGCATGCAGGAGCTTCAATTCAAAAATCGTTCTTATCAATTATTTATGCAGACAGAGTGAGTGAGGATGAAATTGATTTCCAATTTTTGAAGTTTCATCCACCACTTTACCATGAAGAGGACTTGCCTAAGACAACTAAGGAAACAGTTTCTTTTTTTGTAAACAAAAATATGCTGCCCAAAAGAAAATGATATGAATAACTATTCTTTTATATTTATTGTCTACTCTGTATGTCAACTGAATCATATATTGCTATTTAGTAAGCTTAGCACAAGACCAGTGACAAACTCACTTATAATCTGCTAGCCTAGCTTTATAACTATTACATCAGATAAGGTACATATAAAGTTTAGATTAAGAACAAATCCAGAAGTATGAGGCACTCATAATTGAGATGCAAGATTTGCTTGAAAACAATTACACTATAAAGCAACCAAACACAAATTATTTTAAAAGTGAAAGCCTCAATGTAATTGCTTTATAAATGGTGAATTATCAGTATTCTACAGATAAAAAAAATAATGATTTTAGATGACCAATAGAGGCTTTTGTTTTGGAATGGTAATATAATACTTTATGAGATTGTTCAGTTGAAAGGAAATAAAGTAATTACTTTAAGAGAGGCAATTATAAATATTTCTTACCAGTTGAAATGTTTCAAAACATCATTAAAAAAAATAGCTAATTTGCTGTAATAAGAACCTAATTTAAATTAAAGTCACCAATTAAGAAAACTTTAAGATAATATATCAAAATTTTTTTAAAAGTTGATTTCACTTCATAAAATAAAAAGAAAAATAGGGAGAAATTTCTGCTTTGAAGCAAAGTGATGTCATTTAGTGTATTATTATCAATTATATGTACAACAAACTGCATACAGGAAATTCAAAAGGTAGACTATCATTTTTTCCCCCTTTTTCCCCCCATCCTCACATCCCATAGGATTTTAGGTTGTCAGGATGCTAGTCAGTATCTCTCTGGACAATGGGAGGGCTACTTGGTGGTGTCCATCTATTCATGTGACAGGTTGTATTGGGTTACATGGTACCAACAAGGAATGATCTCTGACCTAACTTACACAGCTGATTTGAATTCAGAGTTTTCCTTCACTTAGATTGGTTATCTTACCAAATATAAAAGAGCCCAGTATGCACTACTCATTGTTAGAGAGTGAGAGGAGATAATTTCATGCATTAATGAATGAAATACAAACAGCTTTATCTAGAATTGGAACTTGAGTTTTTTCTTGCAACAATAACCATCAAGCCATATATGCTTATTTTTTTTTTTACTTGTAATTAAACACAAATTCTATGAATATGTTATATGAGAGCTATTTTAATGATCTTTACTTGACTGATTTTAATGGCATGTCAACCCATCTAGGGTTATTGTATGCCTAGAGGTTAGGAAAGCTCATACATTTTATATTTATATTTTTTTTGTGTGTAGCTTCTTATATGATATAGAGTATTCCGATCAAATATTAATAATTTGCAAACAGATTTATTTGGACCATAAACAAGACCCTAATAAGTACTACCTGAGCAGACCTGGGAGTAATGTGTAACAGCAAATCGACTAAAATCCCAAAACGTGACTTTATTTTTGCACGTGTGAAGACGGAGCAGGTTGGCACTTGATCCCTTATATAATAAGTCCTCGTTCAGAGTTTTTCTCTCAGGCATATAAGAACTGGCATATTATGTGAGGGATTAATTTAGGGCTAGACTGACTGCCGCTGGCAAGGGGTTCCAAATTTCACACTATCCACACACCCACCAAGGCCACTAAACTTCCTCCCCTAGACAACAGAAGATATGGACCTATAGGTTTTAGTCGTAATAATATTATATTGTAGTAGTCGGCAACTCCGGTTTCCCGTGTGATATTTTAGAGGAATTTATAGGACAATTCTAAGCAAGATAACATAAGGCGAATAGAAGCTGAAAAGGAAATGTGACACAACAAATTCGTAGCAGAACTGCAAAGAACAACTTAGACCACGTGGTAACCTAAAAATACATGAATCCTTTACTATCCAAAGAGATACACTTTCAAAGTGTCAAATATGTATAATGAATTGAACAGTCCATGGACATAAATGTCTTTCTTTTCTGTTCTTTCGTTTCTTCAAATTGAGAGAGAGAGAGAGAGTAGTATATAAAATTTGGAGAAATAGTCCCAAAGTCACTTATCTTATTTTTCGACGGAGTTCCACTGGAGAATCTTTCTTCTTTCACGGGCTAATAGACTTTATGCTATTTTTAACACTGGCTTGAAGAACTTGGGTCCCTCGTGTCCAAGATATGTTTTTGTCTTCTTCACCCGGAGTAAATGGCTATGGGTCTGTCTGCCACGAGCCCCTTCCAATAACTGACTTTCTTATTTTCTATTTCCGCTGACGGGAAGGAGTCCCTACTTCCGTTTTAGGGTCCCAGCCAATCGTTTGGCTTCTAACTTCCCCACCCTGGTCAGGCGATTTTGTTAGGGCTACTAGATATCACCCAAGTCAGGTTACTGAGTACAAACATCTGTTGGTCTTCACCCCGACCTACATTCTTAACGGTTTGCCACTGTTCATTCCGACGGGAGGATAGTATTAATCTTATTTCTATCGTCTCCGTGGGATATCACGTGACAAATGGCAATATAGGAGTACTCCACACTTTTGAAAGCTCCAAACACACAACCAGATGTCACAAACTCAGAACACCTCTTTTTTTTTTTTTTAGAGGGGTGGGGTGGGTCTTATCCTCTCTGCAGAGGATACAGTCAGTATATTCTAAGCTTTACTGGCAAGGCATTATATTTGCACTTGAGTAGATCATTTTAACATAGAACCATTTCCATGAAAACTAAAATTAGTAGCAACCATTATAGTAAAAATAGAGTGTGACTATAACTATTCCCCTCATATGTAGCCAACTTCAAAATCATTTCAGTGCATACCAAAACCACAGAGTTATGATCCTGTGGCCACATTAAAGAAAAACATTTTCCCTCTCATTAAGTCAGCTGATTAATTTGATTGGTTGGGTTTTATGGCATATCAACCAAAAGAGTCAGCTGACTAATGACAGAATCAAGAATGTAGAAAAAATACAAGTAAAACAAGAGAGCTCTATACCAAAATTACAACCATTAATTATTATGTAATACAATACCTTGGTTGGAAGACACTACATCTTTTAACTAGATCTTATATATAATTTATCAAATATT
Organism: Sepioteuthis lessoniana; assembly: GCA_963585895.1. Taxonomy (NCBI): domain Eukaryota; kingdom Metazoa; phylum Mollusca; class Cephalopoda; order Myopsida; family Loliginidae; genus Sepioteuthis; species Sepioteuthis lessoniana. The sequence continues at coordinate 20,991 of CAUZXS010000935.1, forward strand.
AATCTCTATGTTCAAATTGATGGTAAATATAAAACTGTCAAATTATCATATTTTCATATCTTAAGCCTTTCATAGTCATATTTCCAAAGAAGCATGATATTTCCTTTTATTCTTTAATTGTCAAATATTGTTGAATTATCAATATTCATTTTAGTTCATTCCTAGTACACCAGGTATTTGAATTTATGTTGAATATATTCATTTATCTGTCATCTTTACAGTAACAACAATCCAGCTTATCTTTTACACACTAAAAAAAAATTATTAATACAGTAAACTTGCTAATTTTAATCATTACCACAGTACCATTTATGCATATGGTATGACCCATAGATAAGTACATCCCTAACATTTTTTAAATAAAAATTTAATTTTTTTTTCCTAAACCAAAAATACCAGGATTTTAGTATTTCTAGTAGAACATTTATACAATCAAAACAAATATTATTAGGTATTTTTTTATAATCAAACTCTACAGCATAGAAACTGTAACCAAAAATATGAATATATAGCAGTCCAAAATGATTACAATCCTTTTATATTTATTCAATCTTATTTCTAGTCACAGAGTTTCAAGGCTTTAGAGTTTGGTAATAGATAATACCTAATATCTGTTTCGATTGTATGTTTTATAAGCAATAATAAAATCCTGGTGTGTTTGGTTTAAAAGAAAATTAACTTTTTATAAAAAAATTATTAGTTTCTGTATTAATTTATAGATAATAAATAGCATATGAATATATAAATGAATGAAATAATTTTATACTGACAGAAAATAAAATTGTAACATCTTGAAAGATGATGTTGATATAATATGTGCATGCTAGGAGATAAAATTTTCAAAATATTCAGCTATCTTATGACACAGTAAAATTCACACCAGTTCACTAACACGCAACAAACCTATACTAATTCCAAAGGATATAGGAATTAACTCTCTCTCTCTCACCTGGTCTTCTAGACTACATCCCGAGTCTGTACAGGTCTATTGTAGGTAAGTTCTTGTTGGTCAGCCAACACTGATATGTCCAAGTGAAAGGAGTCTATAAGAGAATGTCACATGTATTCCTCTTTGCTTTTCCAGCAGTGTCCTGCATGTCTTGTTCATCTTATTTGGATGGTTTTAGAGATGGGAGGTAGGTTGCCATACAACTTGTTTTATAGGATGTTGCTTCCTGGATTTGTTCGATATAGTTTGTAGCATTCTTGTGCGGTCTTTGTCTAGCTTTTTCTCTATACATTTCACCAGAATCCCTGCGGTGCATCCATACAGTAGAATTGACACAACTGCTGCTTGGAAAAAATTGCATTTTATTTTATAGCATAGGTTAGACTTCTATATGATTGATAACCTATCGATAGCAGTGTATACCTACACTAGGCACATATTGATGTTACTTTCAGTTAATGAAATTCTGCTACAGAGGTACGTGAATTTGTCCACTAGTTTTAGAGAACTGCCATTTAAAGTGGAGATATCTCCTTTTTGATTAAAACACATGTACTCTATTTTGTCTGCATTCCAATGGAGGCCAATGTCTACAGCTGCCTACTCCAGACTATGCAGCAAGGATTTGGTTTGAGTTGGTGTATTTGCAAGAAGCACTATGTCATCTACATAGTCTTGCATCCATAATAATTTCTACAAGGTATCATCTACTTCTTGACATTTTTAGTGTAAAGCCATTTTCTTTCATTAGATCTATCAATGTTCGAAGTACATAGTCTAGGCAGATTATGAAAAGATATGGGGCTAGTGTATCCCCTTGTAGAATACCAGCAACAATGCCAAAGATGTCTGCGTCTCCATCCAGTGAGCGAACCTTGATTTTCACGCAACTATAGAGCATCATTATGGCTGTGACAGTTTCCATGAAGAAACCATATGCTAGAAGTATTTGCTCCATCTTCCCTCTGTGTATGAAATCAAATGCCTTGGAGAAATCTACAAACAAGAGTGTCAGCTCAAGGTTTTTTTGTACAAACGCCTATGATCCAATGGATTGTCAGAACCTGTGATGTGGTTCATTTTCTTCAAAAACCATTTTGATTCTAAGAATTTTCTCAATTTCTGGTTCAATGTGATCAAGAAGCAGAACATTATAAACCCTGCAATGGGAGTAAGGGTAATACCTTGATAGTTCTTGGTGATCCCAAGGTCACCTTTTTTGGAGAAGAGAAGGATGCAGCCTTTTTTCCATCTCTCTATTGTGTTCTGATTATATATGGGATTGTAGAATGAAGCACTAAGTCGTTAAATTTCCTAATCTTCTATACTTCTGAGAGTATTTCATCGAGACCAGCAGCTTTTCTGTTTTTAATTTTTGTTAGTACTAAGTTAGGTTCTTCTAGAATAAACTGTCCTAGTTTGATATCTAGTTGGTTATTAATAATTTTCATGACTGGTTTATCTGTGACTTTTGGGGAGTTTCCAAGTAGATTCTTAAAATGCTCTTTTCACATTTGAATTCGTTCTTCTTGGCTGTCAGCTTTTAGTTTAGCTCTCAAGATGCTCTTTATTTTATCGACTTCATTTACTGTCACTATTCAAGACTTGTAAGTTTCTAATTTTATTGATCTGACTTTGAATGTATTCTATTTGTTCTTTTTGATATGTGTTAATAAGTTCTCTTTGTGCCTTCTTAAATTCTGAGCATTGGCATTAGTTGGATTTCTTTTATTACATAGAGATGCTGTTTCCCCATTATTTCATTTTCTCGTAACTGCTAGTATCCTATGAGACTGGCTTTTAGTTTGGTTGGTATGCATTTTGCTGCAGCTTCCATCTGGGCATTGACAAAGTTCTCTTATTCATCATTCAGAGTAAGTGTTTCAGATATCTCCTGGGAAGTATCGAATTTGTTTCTTTGTGTTATTGTATATTTATTGCTAATATCTCTATTGTTAAGTGAGGACCAGTCATAGTGAGTGATTTTGGCTATTTGTGTTGTATTTCTGCATAGGCTCAGACAAATCTTTGCTGTGACAATTCTGTGATCAGAAGATACTTCTTCAAAAGAGAAATATGCCTCATAGTTCAGAGCGCTATAAATCCATTTCTCATTTACAAGGATGTAATCAGTTTGTGTTTTAGCATTATTTGCATAGGTGTAGGTCCATAATTTTACAATAAACAAGTCATATTACCAGTACATTTAATCTGGAGTAACTCTAAACCCGTTCAGGGTGTTAAAATTTTAGTTTGTCAGTGTATGATAATCACTTGGCATTTGTTTATATATAAAACCTATTCTACCAAGAAGAAAACATGTTAGATTTTCCTGATATTTAACAAGTGAAGCCAATGAACACACAAAGCTGACATGTAATAATTCTATTGCCACGAGTATTTGTATTATTGAATTTTAAAATAAGTTTACTGTTTCTTTATTGAGAAGTAGAAAATAGCTGAGAGCACTTAGAATATAGAAAAAGAAAAATAGTAATAATCAATTGCCTTTCAGGGTAACATGAAGCAGAAACTTTGTAAACAACACCATTTTTTGAATAAATCAATAAAAGTATCAAGAGGAATTCTTTCCACATGAAATATGTTATCTAATAATGCTATTAATGATGCCGCTTACTATAGTCATATGTAAATCTTTAAGTTTTCTTTATAAGCAAATCTATAATTCTACATACAAATACTTGCATCTATATTCAGTACAAAATCTTATTTGTTGCTTTTATCTGAGGGTTTTTTTTCAGCTAGTTTTGTTGTTTTTTCATAACATTTTGATTTATCAATATGCTGAGTAATGATACCTCTCCAGGCCAGATTCAAGGTTTTAAATGAAGTGTTTGAATTTTAAAACTTGATCTTTTTATTTATTTTCTTTTTTTAGGTGAATCACTATTGATTAGTATTTTTATTAATATTGACTCATAATTTAGTTGTTTTTACACCCGCTTCAGATCATTTATCTTTTTATGACAGTGAAAAAGAGACAATAATAAAGGATAAACTCCTAGTAAGACTCCATTTTCTGCATACACTATTCCTCACTTGGCACATCATTTCTCAAATTTCTTTAATCTATCTCTCCAAAAGCTAAAGCAATTCTTTTTTGGTTCAGGTCTGGGTTCTTTGTTTAATGGCATATCAACCTTTGTAAGTTATTTAATGCCAGAGCCATTCTTCTAGAACAGTAGTGGTACTATTTAACCCATAACTAGGAGGATAAGTGAAGTTCATACCTCCTTTTTTGGTTGGGCAGAGAACTTTTCAGTATAGAAAATGGAATTGGCAATACAAATTTCTTTCTAGCTTTTTATGAAAATGGAAAATTCATTTAATAAGTTTTGTTCTCAGAAAACATGACACAAATGCAACTATAATACGTGAGCTATTACATCCATACCTCCCTTAACAACAGTAAAAATTTAGTATTTAATAATGTTATTTATAATAAATTCATTTCCAAATTCATATTATATGCAATATAGAAGGTCTTTTACAACTTATAAACATTGTCTTTCTCTTTGGAATTCCTAAGAAAGAACTTTAGCTTAATAAATAAATTGTTCACTTTTCTTTTCACAGAGCAATCAGTTGAATGGCTTGATATTAAAGTATGATGGAAAAAAGGAAAAAAGCATTGAAAGAAGAAAATTCCTTTTCTCTCAAAGCTGAAATCTCATTCACTTGACATTTGCAATTTGACAATGAATAAATAAAAAAAAAAAAAAAAAAAAAAAAAAGGGAAAGATTTTAGAGCCAGTAGAATTCTAGAAAAAAGTTTATTTCCTCCTTTTAAAATGTTTTAATGGATCCAATCAGTCTTTTAAATCAACACATCAAGAAAATGCAAGAAGTACACTATGAAAATTAATCAAACAATACATGCACATATACAAGATAAAAAATAAATTTAAAAAATCACTTATATGCATGCATTTATAGATGTGTGCATGTGTGTGAGAGAGTTTCTTATATATATTCTATATTCATATCTGTATTTCATGAAAATTTTATATACTTAACCAAAATCCATTGAAAAATGTCATATCAGTAAAATTTTCATTAAGAAGTAATAAAGTTAAAGTGCTCAAACTTAAAGAATTAAAAAATCTCCAGTTTAATTTGCAACAAAATGATAATTCTGTAAGATCTGCATTTATGCTGCATGTTATATTTTAATCATCCAAGAATAGAGATAACTATAAAATGCTAATAAGAATGCATCAAAATTTTTGAAATAGAAGCATCAATATTATCATAGACCTTGTGTAACAATGGAGAACTAACTATGCATAAAGATGAAGAAAAAAATTAACAGAATTAATATTTCTGTATAACTACTTACATTTTCAACTTTTTCTAATTGACCATCAGAATATAATAAAATAATTGATAAACCATAAAAAATGCAATGAAGGATGAACCCAACAATGTGGTATATCCATGATTGTTGCTTTTTACATATTCCCATTTTTTTTAAAATATCATGGTGCATGCATATTATGGTTTTAACATCCTTGCCACCCCCTCGATGAACTTAAACCTGTCTAAAAATCTTTAGTAAAGATTATATAAACTATGTATTATTTCTATGTGCACTTTTAGCAATTAAAACCTTTACTAAGGAATGCGTAACTTGACTTCTTTCTTTTTAATTCACAAAAATGCATGCCCTAACCCCAGTATATCATGCAACATGATCACAAGGAGAAGGAATGTTTATATTCATGAACTTAAAAAAAAAAAGAAAAATTATTTATTTTGAAATAAAATTCACTGGTCAGTGAATTTTATTTCCAAATTAATAACTAATGAAAAATTTAGTCTAGTATCAGACAATAAATCATTATGTATACTCACTGATGGCCATTACTTTAGTCACATCCTATTTATATCATTACACTATAACCTAATGTATGCTGAGAATGATTAAGACTGTTGTGTTCATGCCTGATACTACTATTACCAAATTACTATTTTCTAACTTGCTTTCCTATTGTAGTTAACAAATGAATTCATTTCCTACTTGACAACTAATACCATGTACACAAATTTTGGATATTAAACAGTATCCTTCATAAATAGGTGATCATGTGCCATACTAAACTCTGTAAATGCAGTATCCACCAATATCAAAAATGATATATATAGTGTGTGTGTGTGTGTGTGAATTTTACTTATTTTGGGACAGCTATATATTTGGTTACAGAATTTAGATGCTGTAATTTGCTAATAAATAATATCTAATAATATTTATTTTAATTGTATAATGTTCCACTAGAAACAAAATTTTAGTATCTGGTTAAGAACAAAAAAATTTTATTAAAAAAAATGTAAGAATCTACCTTTTTATGGATAATACTATATTTATGCACAAATGTTCATTAAACTTATGTATCATATCATAAATTGCCTGTTTGTAATGGGTCTGTGTCATTAGAATTCATGAGGTACAATTGATTAATTTGATTATAGATATTTCACAGTGATTTGAATAAGAGATTGGGTAAAAAAAAAAAAAAAAAGAAAAAAAAAAACAAATCACTTCACTTCTGATTCAGAACTAATGCTTCAAGTTTCACTTAGGCAAGAAAGTTAATCTTCTGGATCCACTTCATGATGAACACTAAACAGAAACATGCCAACTCCACCCTTTCACTAGATTTAATTCCTCATGAAATAATGTAAATAAGAGCTTGCAACAATCACCCTAGCAGTAGGTTAAAAAAGAAAAGAAAAAAGCTTTCAAGGTGTACTTTTTCTAATGGATGAAATTACCTGCACTTAAAAATCAATAAAAAAGATGTATTACACAGAGCAATAATACAAAAAGTTGATCATTTTTATTACAAAATTTACAATTTATTTACAGACAAAATTCATATGAACTAAATTATAAAAACATTACATCATAAAAACAATTTTAATTTAAGAAACAAAAAGATAAAAAAAAAACAGCATTTGACCTCATTTTATATCAATGTGATGACTTATGTCACACATAATAGTTACATGTCCAACAATTCTATCTATGGATGGTTGTTAGATTATATAGGCAGCTGTAACAATTATAACATCCTGATATTTCTTGAATGGTAAGCGTTAAATCCTTGTCATCAAATTATAGTTTATGAAATGTCCCAAATATATCTGAATGATATTGAGATATTTTTGATCTAAGTCATGTTCTAACAGATAATTTTAGATTACAATTTATAGTTAAGTTCTCTTTAGATCTGTTATACTTCAATACACTAAATTGACAAGTTTGTCACTCATTCTGACTCAATTATAATTTTACAATTATTGACTTGCTGACCTCAACTTGAATTATATTTGAGCTTCATTTGTAACCAATCATACAGATGAATTGCTTTGTGGTAATCTTACTTTGTCTTAGAGATGATCCTTTATCTTGATCAATACCAAGTTCATATTGCACTCATAACACTGATCTTGTTTTTGATACTCCAGCATTTTTTTCATACACTCAGAGCTATGTGGTATGTAAGATGGTAAGAGTAGGATACCAGCAGTAGTAGTCTTAGAATAGTAACAGCTCATCAATTCACAATATAGATATGTTGCTAAATTATATCATGTAAACACCATTTATAAAATTTTTAACAGTTTTTATCAACTTAATTTTGTAAAAATGTGAACAGGTCAAGAAAAACTAATGTTTCCATAGTTGTGTTTGCAGGCCATACAAAACAAATATTAAAAATCAAAAAACTTTAAAATGTTTACATATCTTAGGGATTTTCAATAGTACAATCTTACTTTTTATATGGACTATTTATAGAATTGTCAAAATATTTCCTTTAACATTAAAGACATTTTATTGATGTAGATATTCATCATTATAAAGTGCATTTATAACGCATTTTGCATAACTGGTAGAGTTTTTACAAAATGCATTTCAAGTTTATTAATTGATAAGAATTTGAAGGTTTTTTAATATTTTTTGTGCTACTTTAGACAGCATTATTTTAAAGGTTTATTGATTTTAGTTTTTAAAATAATGTTCTGAAATTTTCATGTACTGTTATGGCAAATTAATCAGACAATCTAACAAGAATATAAAAAAATGTGTTGTAAGAATGCTGTCATTAATATTGCCAATTTTCTGTATGCAAGTAGAAATGTAAGCATATTGTTAAATATTAAATATTTTCTTTAAGATTTAACCTATATTACAGTCATTTTTTATTTTATTCAAACCTGTTGAATAGACCTTAAAATATGTTCTTAATTTTATCACACATTTAAATTACAAAACAAAAAGAGGAAAATATCCACTTGAAGATAAATGAAATATTCAATTAATAGCTGTGGTGCCAATTGTGGCACAACCAGCTAGACATTAGAGACTAGGATTATTGAAATATAACTTCCATATACATATAAGAGTTCTCCTTAAAAAGAAGAGAACAGGAAGGTTGAAAACATAAGCAGATAAGTACCAATAGATGTTAGGAATTTCCAATGAATTAAATAAAGAGAGTTCAGTTTTGAAAAACTGAAATGCCATAGTAATGAATTCTTTTTTAATCATATAATTTAATCAAAACTAGAAGCTAATTAATACAGAAATAAGAAAAAAAAACCTACTTTCATCTTTCAAAGGGAACTTAAGATAAAACTGTATGAAAGGTTTTTTTTTTTGTTTTTTGATAGTCAGTAGCTGAAAAGGATCTCTAATGTATTGTTAAAAATAATGTACATTTTTGCATTTTTCCTCAAGAGAATTTTTCTGAGAATATTCTTAAGATAATATTGATACACCAGAAAATAAATATTATTTCAATATCTGATTTACTTACAATAAATCTATTTCCCTCTATTTTAGAGTAATTACCCTCATTTGTTGATCTAATATTGCAGCAACCATTTGTTCATATTATAATTAAAATTTGATTTTAATTCTGTCCTGAATTTTTTAAAAATATTTTTTAATCAATTTCTTTTTCCAAGATTGACCAACAATTATAGCAATAATCATGATACTAACATGTAAGAGACAAATATAATTAACAAGCACTTTTGCATATTTCCACAAGAAAATTCTGAAAATATTAAATATAATTGCTAGATATCAGCTGTTGTTAGCATAGACAATAGAATCCAAGTCAAAATCAATGTAGTGATGAGCAGATCCAGTTTTTTTTCCACTTTGTTAATTATTTGATTTTTGTTTGCGTTTTTGTATTGGCCAGCATATTCTCCTATTTTCATCAGTTGGAATTTTATGATCTAGTAAAGAGTTTGTTTCTGCTCATAAATACACCATAGACCTTGATGAACTTGTTTTGAGTCACAATTAGCATTTTTGGATAAAATCAAAAACTGGTATGAGAAATTTTAAAAAGCAACAATTAATCAAACAAAGCTTTACTTGAAATTAGAATTTACAATACTCCATTATCTATAATAGTGCATCTAGAATTTAAACCAATATAGAAATTAGGTAGGGAGTGGGATGTAATACAAAGATATATGGGATTGGTGAGCATTTTTACCGAAATCTGTCTTTAAAATTTAAAAATTCTAAACCAAGCAAAACCATTTACATGTATCATGAAAAAAGAAAAAAAGCATACAACTTAAACTATATTCACTTTATTATGTTTCTTACAAAATGATGAATTTCATCATTAATTACGACACCAGATACAAAATAAATAGTACTACTACATTCCTTGTTAAAAAAAATATGGTTATTATAGCTACTTTTAGATTTGTAAGTTCAACTATTTGTTTCCATATACTGAACAGACTATATACACACACAATCCATAAAATAAATTGAATTAAGTAAACTAAACTACTGAACAAAAAATACTTTATTAAAACTTGATGATAAACAATATTTTTCATAAATATAATTTATCTTTTAGTGACCCGACTTTCTTTAATGTTGAATTGCACAACTTTCAATTTAATATTAAAAATATAGGAAATACGTGGTGCATTCAATAAGTTTCCAGACTTTTTTTGTACAGGCATTTAAAATTGTCATAGCCTGATTGTTAGAGCTGGTGAATTTCAAAAATGCAATCTGGATGTGAGGACACTTTAGAAGAACAATATGCAATAAAATTCTGTTTTGAACTTGGAAAAAATGCCACAGAAACATATGGAATGCTTCAGACTGCTTTTTGACCATCTTGCATGAATCTAGCATCAGTTTTTGAGTGGCATAAGAGATTCAAGGAAGGCAGGAAGTCTGTGAGAGATGAGAGGTGTGGGAGGAGTAAGGAAGTCAATACATCAGAGTTGATTGGCCAAAGGGTTAGGGTTACTATGTTGAGGTTTTAAGGGAGTTCAGCAAGAAATTCCGTCGGAAGAGGCCAGCACTCTTCAAATCGGGTCAGTGGCATTTCGACCAGGACAATGCACCAGTCAACAACTCCATCCTTGTCACAGACTATTTGACCAAGATGGGCATCAAGACAGTTCCTCACCCTCCCTATAGTCCAGACCTTGCTCCCTGTGACTTTGGTTATTCCCTAAGCTCAGAGGCTGTTGTTATGAGACAATTGAGGAGATGAAAGAGGCTGTGACAAAGGTCATTGACATGCTCACACAAGAAGACTTCTATGGGGCATTCCAGAAGTTGTTGGAACAGTACAAGTGCATTGCAGCGGAGGAGATTACCCCAAAGGGGACTAGAGTTTCATGTGTGTACTATCAATAAAAGTGCCCATACGAAAAAAGTCTGGAAACTTATTTAATGATCCTCGTAACTCTTAGAATTGAAGTAGAAAGTCTCGAAGACTTGTTGATAAGTGTTAAGATTTATAGAATGCTCCATTTCACCAATATAACTGCATCGATATAAAATCTGGTCACAGAAATTTAATACACACATTTTGCTTTTTAAGTATATCAAAATTTCAAGGCATAAAAAAAATAAAAAATAAAAAACAATTGTTAGTTCCTATATTACTGTAGCATTTCATCAAAAGTACTAGAGCATGATGCTGAGTGGTTGGCTGGATCAAGTGTCTTTGTGAAGTCATGAAGAGAATTGATATACTAAGTATTAATTTCATAATCCAGTTTTCCTGCTGATCTGTGCAGTAAAAGCATACATGTGTAGGTATGGAGGGGTTAAGTTTCATTTTGCTTAGCCTATCTAACCCTTATATCTCTTAGTGTGACACACACTACAAATATAGGTAGATAGTTATTATGGTATTAATATAGTGAAATAGTATTGTAATCCACAAAACTGATTTTTGTGAAGTAGTTTTTGTGTTTAAAAGGTTACTTATCAATATAAAGTGTGTAAAACAATCTTAATGCTATAGCTACTAGAATCTCTTTATAAAAGATGCAGTTATTTTCTGTAGCTAATAAACTTGACAATCTACCACTGACTTCAATTATCTTTAGCTATTATGATGGTTTCCTTAAAAGGGAAAAAATATATAACAAAATGAACAAGCTGGCTTGAAACAAGAACCAAGGTGATACTGTACTTTAAAATTACAAATAGATCAGTAATGTTTATTAATAATTCAGAAGACTGTCTATATACAGCCAACAATTTCAATGTAGAACAACCAAATTTGATATTTTTGAACTGGGATAGGGGAAAAATGATCCTGGTGAGGAAATAAGGACTCATCAAATAGGAATTGCTAACAATAACCAGTAGAAAGCCATGTTGCTGCAAGATAGCTAATCATACAGCATTTACATTTCCAATTAAATAAAAAATAATTTAAATTACTTAAATTAAATAATTATTCCCATTTAATTAACCATTACAAATTAGGTTTATAGTTCAGATATTCAGATTTAAGATCTACCTCATTACATTACATTACTACTCAGGACAAAAAACAAATATTTAAGAATCAATAAATTTCATCAGTTATTCATTTAAATCATACATTTCTATACAAAACACTAAATTTTTTCAAAGAACAAAGTTAACTTTTAGAACAGCTCTAAGTAGAGCATACATTGAGAGTTCTAAAAAATTAAAAAAAAAAAAAGAAAAAAAAAAAGATTTTTTTTAGGTCACTTCTCATCAGAGAAACTCCATGACAAGCAAGCAATAACAAGGAATAAATCAAGGTATGTTGACAACAAAGGACAAAATAAAAAAGACCTAAAGTAGGGGAAAAAAAAAAAATTCTTTTTCCCTCCACATTGGGCTTTTTTTTTTTGTCATCAAATAACTCGATTTATTCTTCATTATTGCTTGCTTGTGGTGGAGTTTCTCTGATTAGAAATGACCAAAAAAAAAGCCTTTTTTTTTTTTTTTAAGAACTCACAATGAATGCTCTACTTAAAACTATTCTAAAATTTTGCACGTACCATAGAATTTTTATAAAGTTAACTTCATAAGATAATAGAAAAAAAATATAATTTGTATATCTGTTTTTAGTTATTTTTTATCATAGGATTTATGGTTTGGTGTTATTTTTTAATTCATGCTAATTATAAAATACATTATTTAAAAAGATACCATCAGGATATCTACAGATAGTGATTTTTCACAAAAAATTTAAAACTTTTGGTGATATATATATATATATATATATATATATATATATCAACAGGGATACAGCTAAATTTGCTCAGAAAGTAAATATGATAGATAGAGTAGGGAAATTGGAAGAAAGAAGTGCCTATATTTTATTTAAGGATCACAAGAAAAACTTCCCAGATAAGAAGCAGACTAGATTAATTAACCCCACAAAAACCGAGCTAGGCTTTGTATCTAAAGATGTAATACAGAAGATTACGTCTAGACTGATGAGTAGCCATAAATATAACTTGTGGAAAAACTATGGATACTATCGATTGGTTTAGGAAAATTTAGGATAAAAAGAGGTCCACTTTCGTACAATTCGACATCATAGAGTTCTACCCTTCCATCACTAAAGAATTATTAGTGAGGAGCCTTAACCACGCTAGAGAATATAGAGAGATCACAGAAGAGGAAATAGAAATGATCCTAGCAAGTAGAAAAACCGTCCTATCCGATAACCGCAGATCCTGGGTAAAAAGTCACGTAGACAATTTCGACGTCCCTATGAGGGCCTACGATTCGGCTCAGGTAGCAGACTTAGTGGGGATATATATCCTAGATACGCTGGGTCGTATTGTCAACTCGCAACAAGTGGGGCTTTACCGAGATGACGGGATTATTTATATCCCAGACAGTAACGGTTTGAAGACCGCTAGTATACAGAAGAAAATTATTAGGGCCTTCAAACTACTAGGGTTTAGAATTCAAATAGCCTCAAATTTAAAAATAGTAGACTTTCTAGACGTCACATTGAATTTGAATACTGGTACATTCAAACCCTTTAGTAAGAACGATTCAGCTCCCAGATACATAAATATCTCCTTGAACCACCCAAGATCGGTACTAAGACAGATCCCCAATGCGGTGAACCAAAGAATTAATAAGCTGTCCTCAGGTAAGAAAATTTTCGAGGAAAACAAGAGTAGATATGATGATGCCCTGAAGGACAGTGGATTCCAAGGTAGACTGGAATACTTAACCCCGGTGGACCTCAATTCGAGAGCTAGGAAGAATAATGGTGG
>CAUZXS010000936.1:0-10000 GCA_963585895.1 Sepioteuthis lessoniana
GTCCTACGTATTTAACCACATCGAAGAGTAGTGATACAACGAAACAGTTAGTCTGTAGATGATAATATATGTATATTTAAGTCTGCCCTACTATTTACCAATAGCTGGTGGTGAGAAAAAAGTTATTCTTTCTTTTGCGAAGAGCATTAGCACGAAGTGAAATGCAAACAACCTCGTATAAGTTCCGAATTCGAGCCACCTATTCTTTTTCTTCGACAATAATCGTAACGCAAACAGCTTCGTGTACGATTTGAAATCAAGTCACCGATTCTGTTTCCCTCGAAGATAATCGATACGATTAGCGTGCCTCTATTTTTAAATGTGCTGAATATTCTTCAAAAATCCTGATTGAGATTTTATTTTTGATTTTGTTTCTTTGTTTAATGGCATATCAACCTTTGTGGGTGATTTAATTCCAAAGCCATCCATGTTGAATGACAGGAGTTTTACTAATTACTCTAAAGCTGGAAGAATAAAGGAGTTCATGCCTTTCCCAAGAGTATTAATCCGAAAATGAAGTTCGAACTCACAAACTATGATATCGCAGTCCAGCACGTAAGTCACTACACACCCTCTAATCATTACTTCTCGTTTTCCGTGTTTTGTCTGGCGGTTATTTTTTCTAAGACCCCATGCAAAAGATAACTTCCAAAGATTAAAATTACTGAAGCCAAAGATTCTTTAAGTTCAATTTTTCTCACTAATATATTATAAGTACTTGAATGTTGGGTTATTATCGTTAAATGGAGGTGCCCGTGGTGTAATGGTTATCGTCGTAGGAAATGGACACGACGACACGAGTTCAAATCCTGGACCTGACTGATTGCATTTCACATAGCACTAATACCCTTGGGAAAGGTATGATTCCTAATATTCTCCCTCCAGGCATGGGTAAATAGTAGGGCAGACTAGGTTCTTCAGCCTTTGTGAGGCAACTAGTCTAGGAGAAGGAAAACTCTGAATTCAAACTCTGAATTCCAACTTCCGCTAAAAAATTGACCTTGTGTCATATCCTGCCCGAGCGGAGGGGGTTGGTAAATATGATTATCGTTAAACCCCACTACGAAAACAAATTTTCCTAAACTGTAACATTTAAGTACGGAGGAAGTGTTAGAAAATAGATTTAAAGAATGTTTAATTGCCAGAAGACTCGAAACAGGAATGATTCTTAGCAACAAAAAAAAAATTATTTAAGGGGGAAAATAAGCAAACACAAAAGTTTGTCAATAGTTTCGTTAAACTGTTTGAATAAGCCAGGTGAGAAGTCTTTCTCTGATTTTAATATATCTTCCATCGGATTCCAATAAATATCATTTCATTATACATTTATTTTTCTTTGGTGCAATGAAATTCAAATAAGGAAATTAATTATTTTCTGTCTATATTCTTATTGAAATAAAGAGGGTAGTTTAACTGATACGAGGTATTTCAAATACATGAGAAAATGTTTCCTACGTAAAGTGAATAAAGAGTTCGGTTCTAAATACCCCGACGTTTACGAAGGACGACCAAAAATACCAGAAAAAAGCCGCAGGTTAATGTGGCCGAAACATTTTGAGTATTAAAACTAAGATGTGAACAATGTAAAGTACAAATAATTAGTTGATTTATTAATTGATTTTGATCCTCAGAATAGAGGTTAGAGAATTTCGTTCATTGAGCTGGAGGTTATGACAGATTGAAAATGTGATACAATCACAAATGGTACTATTTACCAACCCCTCCGCTCGGGCAGGATATGACACAAGGTCAATTTTTAAGCGGAGTTAAACAGGTTTGAATTCAGAGTTTTTCCTTCTCCTAGACTAGTTGCCTAACCATGGCTGAAGAACCTAGTCTGTCCTACTATTTACCCATAGCTGGAGGGAGAATTATTGGATTCATACCTTTCCCAAGGGTATTAGTGCTATGTGAAATGCAATCAGTCTCGTCCAGGATTTGAACTCGTATCACCGTGTTCATTTCCTACGGCGACAACGACTACACCACGGGCACAATCACAAATGGTTGATACCAAGTCCCGATAAATTAAGATTATTCAGATCCACTTTCAACATTTAAATCCAGAGTCATCAATTGGGTCTTAACTGCTGGCCACGTTTTGATTAAATGACAACTGAGCGAGGTACTTCAGAAAAGGTTTTAGAAATTTATCTTTCCTAGAATGCAACGTTGAATAACTTTATATCTTAGAGCCTATACCGGTACATTGTACGTTATATACATTTTTTTGCATTTGTTTTTAAAGAGTTGTTTTGTTAGCATACAGTCCTATCGAATTAGAACCATTTAAAAGTTATAAATAATCCATTGCTAGGGACCTAATTGAGACAATCCTCTCCGTGTCAGAGTATACCTGGGAGTAATTACAAAGAAGGAGTACCACAAACAACTTAAATCTCAAGACCTGGACTGTCACCCTCAGATGAAGTTTAGTGTCATACTCATGATACTCTTTTCGAGGAGATCTTACTTCTCTGTTGGAGATATAGCGTGTTCTAAGCCAATCTTTATACATGTATGATTTGTAAATCCTTTTAATTAAAAAAAGAAAACAAATTGATGCCTCATTTTGTGTAGATAATTGTTAAAAACATTAAAAATAGTCATCATCATCATCATATCGTGCTGGCAGCACGGATATCCCTGACCCTCTTTCGCCACTCCTCCCTATCGTTCATCGCCCTAGGTAGGTCTTCAGGACAACAACCTGTATCCTCACATAGCTGCTGAATGTACGTTCGTGCTGGTCGTCCTGCTTTTGCGCGGCCGTGTGTGGGGATCCATAAGAGTACATCTCTTATGAGTTCATCTCTGCTTCTCCAGCAATGTCCTGCATGTCTGGTTCGCCTAACTTGAATAGTTTTCGTGATAGGGGGCAGGTGGCCGTACAGTTGGTGTCTTGTTGGGTGTTGCCACCAGGACTTGTTGAGGATTGCACGCAGCATTCTTGTGTAATTGCCATCTAGTTTCTTCTCCAGCCGTTTTGTTAGCGTCCATGTAGTGCATCCATATAGCAGTATCGATGTGACCGCTGCCTGGAAGAAACTGCGTTTCATTTTATCGGTTAGGTCTGATTTCCATATAGTCGATAGCCTATTGATAGCTGTCCATGCTTTCGTTAACCTCGTTTCGATGTCCTTTTCGGTTGATTCGACGCTGCTTCCTAGGTACGTGAATTTGTCTACTAGTTTAAGAGGGGTTCCTTCTAGAGTGGAGATGTCCCCCGTTTGGTTATAGCACATATATTCCGTTTTATGTGCATTAACATGGAGGCCTATGCTTGCTGCTGTTCGTTCCAAACTATGCAGAAGTGTTTCGGCTTGGTCAGGTGTATTTGCCAGTATCGCTATGTCATCGGCGTAGTCGGCGTCGGTAATTGTTGTTGCGGGGTATCTTCTGCTTCTTTTCTTCGTCAGTTCGAAGCCATTCTCTTTGATTTTGTCAATCGATGTTCTAAGTACGTAGTCTAGACAAATGATAAAGAGATACGGAGCCAGCGTGTCTCCTTGTAGTACTCCTGCTACTATGTCGAAGTATTCTGTGTCTCCATCTGGTGATCGTACTTTTACTTTAGTGTTTCTATAGAGAATCGTTATTGCCGCTACGGTTTCTTTAGGTATGCCGTACGCTAGTAGGATTTGTTCCATCTTTCCTCTGTGAATGGAGTCGAAAGCCTTGGTAAAGTCGACAAATATTAATGTCGCTTGTAGGTTCTTTGCCCGTACACCTTCAAGGATTCTGCGGATGGTTAATATTTGTGAGGTCGTAGATCTATTTCTTCGGAAGCCATTTTGGTTTTTTCTAAGTATGTTGTCGATTTTGGGTTCTATTCTGTTTCGTAGTAGGGCATTGTAGATTTTGGCAGCTATGGATGTAAGTGTTATGCCTCGGTAGTTTTTGGCTAATCCGAGGTCCCCCTTTTTAGGGAAGGGGAGTATGCATCCCTTCGTCCATCTATCTATCGGATTTTGATTGTATACTGCGTTGCAGTGTCGGAGCAGTATGTCGTCGAATTGTCTGGTCTTCCATACTTCCGGGGGAATTTCGTCCAGTCCTGCAGCTTTTCTATTTTTAATTTTTCTGAGAACCGAGTCGAGTTCTTCTTGTGTGAACGGTCCAAGTTTAATGTCTAATTGTTTGCTAATTATTCTGGTGATTGGTTCAGGCGTTATTTTTGGTGGGTTTCCAAGTAAGTTTTCGAAGTGCTGTTTCCACAGTTTTATTCTTTCTTGTTGGTTTGCTGCTTTAAGTTTTGCTTTGGCCGTGTTCTTTCTTCTGCTCACTTCGTTTATTGTTTGCCAGGCAATTCTAGATTGTCTATCTTCCACCGAGTCTCTAATCTTATCTATCTGATTTTGAATGTATTCTGTCTGTTCCTTTATATATATGCCTGTTAATTGATATTGTGCCGTTTTTAGTTTTAAGGCATTTGTGTTTGTTGGGTTTTTTCGATAGTTTTTGGAGGCTGTTTTCACTAGTGCACGTTTTTCTCTCACCGCTAAAGTTTCCCATGGGACTCTATATTTAGTTTTAATTTTTGTTGGAATGTATTTTGCTGCTGCCTCGAGGTGTGCATTGACGAAATTTTCGTATTCGTCGTTTGGTGTACTTTTTTCCGTCTTTTCTTGTAGTGTTTCGAATCTGTTTCTTAATTCTAATACGTATTTATCTCTTACATCTTTGTTGTTTAATAGGGCCCAGTCATAGTGTTTGGTGGTCGCTGTTCGTTCGTCGTTTTTTCGTAGGCTTAACCGTATTTTCGCCGTGACTATTCGGTGATCGGTGGACACACCCTCAAAAGAGGAGTATGCCTCGCAATTCAATGCACTATTCTTCCATTTCTTGTTTATAAGGACGTAGTCTATCTGAGCTTTAGTATTGTTTGCGTACGTGTATGTCCATAGTTTGCCCTCTCTTTTTTGGTAGTTTGTATTGAGGCATGCTAATCTATTTTCTATC
The DNA here is from genome assembly GCA_963585895.1 of Sepioteuthis lessoniana. Classification (NCBI taxonomy): domain Eukaryota; kingdom Metazoa; phylum Mollusca; class Cephalopoda; order Myopsida; family Loliginidae; genus Sepioteuthis; species Sepioteuthis lessoniana. Next base: position 4,963 of record CAUZXS010000936.1, read on the forward strand.
ATGAAATCTGTTAGATGTTGCCCATTTCTATTTGACGTGTTGTGGAGGCTGTTTTTGTTGTTTCCGTTTTTCCCGATTTGTGCATTCATGTCTCCGCCAATGACTAACATGTTGTGTTTCGGGATGCTACGCACTAATGAGGATAACTCATCGTAGAAGGTGACTATTTCATTTTCTTCACTAACATTGGTGGGGCTGTAGCATGAGACGATTGTTGCTCTGGGGTTTCCGTTAAATGTAGCTACCATCATTCTAGGTTGTATTTTCTCTATGCTATTAAGCGTTTTTAGTGCTCTAGGTCCTATAAGCAATCCTACCCCTCCCACTGCGGCGTTGACAGAGTTTTTCCATGCGGATACAGTGGCGAGCGACCATCCATTGCTAGTTTCGTGATATTTGATATCTTCTGTGTGTGTGTATCTGTGTTCTTGTATGCATATTATGTCTATTTTATGTTCTTCGGCCGATGCGATTAGCTCTGGGAGTTGTCCTATTCTATTTAAGGTTCTTACGTTAAATGTGGCTATTTGTAGTGTTTGCTTGCATTTTAGTAGTTTTGATTGTTTGAGCTCTGTAGCTGATTTTTCGAGCACCGAGGCCAGGGCTCCAACCTCAGCAGGACGCGCCCCTTTTTTACCCGCGCGAAGAGCGATGCGGTTTGTGTAAGTGGTTTGAGTGTGGGTCATGGTTATCTTTCGATGGCTGTTTTATTCTCTTCTATAGAAGCCACTCTTATAGAGGAGCAGCAGTAGTTCCCCGATCGAACTGTCGATCCTGAGCGAAAAGTCTTCAGACTCACGTCCAGGACCCATTTGGGTATTGAGTCTGGTCGTCCATTGTTTTATTCAAATACCTTTACGTACATCATGCTGCTTCCCATGTGTACATTTAAAAAAAAAAAAAAAAAAAAAAAAAGAAGGGTGGGGGAATTTGTTTTAAGTTTTAACTTAGTTAAAGTCCAACATTAAGGTACTTTCTTAAGACTTTCACTAGTACTGACTTATACTTTTACGAATTTTTAAATTATTCGATAGAAGATATTCAAAAACATTCTGCCTTGTTCGCTGACATGTGGATAGGCTTAATATCAAATTGGCTTTATAGTAGAGTAAGCGTGCCTTTACATTTAAAACGCATAGTTTAAGCATTATTTCACAAACAAAATACAGCATAACATTTTGTAAAATTCAGCATTTTAAATTGGAATTAAAGACATACTGACCAATATTGACATTTCTTCCACTCGGCTCCTGAGTTCAAAAGCTCTTCTTCGTTTGGACTTTTATTTACTACTGATATTTTAGGTAGCTTTGGGGGTGGCGGTCTACTGGGGTGGAGGGGAGAATTCGTTTTTGTTGGGTTTTTTTTTTCTTTTTTTTTCCCTTTCTGAGGGGGGGGGGGCTGTGGTAGCATTCTAGGCTTTTCTTCTAAACTACTGTTAGGGCTTTCTTTACGAATTTTTAAATTATTCGATAGAAGATATTCAAAAACATTCTGCCTTGTTCGCTGACATGTGGATAGGCTTAATATCAAATTGGCTTTATAGTAGAGTAAGCGTGCCTTTACATTTCAAAACGCATAGTTTAAGCATTATTTCACAAGCAAAATACAGCATAACATTTTGTAAAATTCAGCATTTTAAATTGGAATTAAAGACATACTGACCAATATTGACATTTCTTCCACTCGGCTCCTGAGTTCAAAAGCTCTTCTTCGTTTGGACTTTTATTTACTACTGATATTTTAGGTAGCTTTGGGGGTGGCGGTCTACTGGGGTGGAGGGGAGAATTCGTTTTTGTTGGGTTTTTTTTTTTCTTTTTTTTTCCCTTTCTGAGGGGGGGGCTGTGGTAGCATTCTAGGCTTTTCTTCTAAACTACTGTTAGGGCTTTCTTTACGAATTTTTAAATTATTCGATAGAAGATATTCAAAAACATTCTGCCTTGTTCGCTGACATGTGGATAGGCTTAATATCAAATTGGCTTTATAGTAGAGTAAGCGTGCCTTTACATTTAAAACGCATAGTTTAAGCATTATTTCACAAACAAAATACAGCATAACATTTTGTAAAATTCAGCATTTTAAATTGGAATTAAAGACATACTGACCAATATTGACATTTCTTCCACTCGGCTCCTGAGTTCAAAAGCTCTTCTTCGTTTGGACTTTTATTTACTACTGATATTTTAGGTAGCTTTGGGGGTGGCGGTCTACTGGGGTGGAGGGGAGAATTCGTTTTTGTTGGGTTTTTTTTTTTTCTTTTTTTTTCCCTTTCTGAGGGGGGGGGGCTGTGGTAGCATTCTAGGCTTTTCTTCTAAACTACTGTTAGGGCTTTCTTTACGAATTTTTAAATTATTCGATAGAAGATATTCAAAAACATTCTGCCTTGTTCGCTGACATGTGGATAGGCTTAATATCAAATTGGCTTTATAGTAGAGTAAGCGTGCCTTTACATTTAAAACGCATAGTTTAAGCATTATTTCACAAACAAAATACAGCATCTAAAAAAAAATAATTAATACCTTTAAATGTATTTGATACTTTGTCAGTGGAGTTTCGAATAGATTAACTGAATTTTCTGCAGGAGTTAAGATTTCCCTAAAAATGGTGTCCTGCATATGGCACTAAATTTCGTCTGGTGGTGAGACATAATTTTGGAACTCGGTGGAATGTACGGTGCATTTTTCTTTGCCATTAATTCCAGGAACAACTCAAATCCTAAGTAGCATTAACTGTTAGACTACCTTCTATGAGTCAAATGAACCTGTTATCAAATTATTAATATTAGATTAAGATATCAATTGTTTAAATTTCTGAGACGAAGCTTGATGATTTTTATCATTAAGGGTTTTCAAACTATTGTCTTCACCTTTATTGTTAGATTAGGATACTTGGTTTCATATAGCCCAGTGCAAAATACTTCCAAGTAACTATAAAAAGACATTGTACCCTGGGTATGACATTAAACTGCATTTGATGATCAGGAAACAGTCTTGGATTTGGGGGAATATGGAGTAGCAGTTCCTTGCCATTACTCTCAGGTCAACTTTGACTCGTAGTGGTAGTAACATTTAAGGTCCCATGGATGGGTCAAAGAGACCTGTTCAGATTTTTACAAAGTATTTTATTTATACTAAATAACATTATTAGTGTTAGATAGCGGTCACATCGATACTGCTATATGGATGCACTACATGGACTTTAACAAAACGGCTGGAGAAGAAGCTAGACGGCAATTACACAAGAATGCAGCGAGCAATCTTGAACAAGTCCTGGCGGCAACACCCCACAAGGCACCAACTGTACAGCCACCAGCCTCCTATCACGAAAACTATTCAAGTTAGACGAACCAGACATGCAGGACACTGCTGGAGAAGCAGGGACGAACTCATAAGAGATGTACTCTTATGGGCCCCCACACATGGCTGTACAAAAGCAGGACGACCAGCACGAACATACATTCAGCAACTATGTGAGGATACAGGATGAACGATAGGGAAAAGTGGCGAGAGAGGGTCAGGGATATCCGTGCTACCAGCACGACATGATGATGATGATGATGAGAAATACTTGAAACAATTTAACCGTGTGCCAACAAATGATCAGTATTAAACTAACTAGGAATAATTCATAAGTAGAATTATTAACTTTAAAAATCTATACGAGAAACCACTTAGTATGCGTAAGTAAATGTGTACCATATTCGCAATTAACGGTATGTGCGAAATGGACACGTAATGTTCATAACGATAGAATATATAAAGAACAGGAATCTCAAAAATACGTAACAACTTCTTGTTCAGGTACGAAACCTTTTTATTTAACTTTGAGTTAAAGGTTTCGATGTAAGGAGGAGAGACACAATCTTCTATGCTGTCTTATTCATTTGGCCCCCAACTCGAGCGGCCCCCATCGGGCGCACGTTCGCCTCGCGCCTGCGAGCTCCAAAATCGATCCTTCTCGTTCGGCGTCCAAAACCCGACTCTTATTTTCTTCAAATTCTCACACAAACTTCCGCGTGCTTCCGGTGCGTGACGTCACCTGCACCTTGTCACCCAGTATCGTCTCGGACTGTTATGACATCTGAGTGACACTTCCATCCGCTCACGCGCACCCGCGTTAACACCTGCTTCAATCTTACACCCAACCCACCCATGTGCTGAGCCGAAAGGTTCTCAGCCTAACTAAACTCAAAGGCATGAACCGAAATCCCTCGGCGATTTCATAACAAATATATTAATGTTAGACAACAATACTTGAAACTATTTAAATGTGCACAAAGAGTAGAGATTACTCTTTTAAACTGCGAGCAATAAATTGAATTGTATGAAAACATTTATCAGAGTTCAAACGGAACTATTTGTATTAGATAGCTATATTTAAACCATTTAACTATGTGCAAACAATAAATAGCAATAGTTTAAACGTTTTAACCATGTGTCAACTAATGAACTCTAACTCATTTAAAAATAAAGCTATATACAAACTATTCGCTTATAAATCTTATATGTATAAAGATGATTTGGCATTAAATAACCATTCGGGTTTGATATACTATTAAACCAAATAACTTTACCTAATATAAAGTAAATATAAATGTTCAAAGAATGTACTTCCGAAACCTCAAAGAATAAGCCCAGACGAGTTAAGATGCCGTTAAAATCAACCAAACGATTAACCCTATTTAAAGCCGAAGTTGAACAGAAGTTGAGTCAGGTAAGGGATGTAGAAATTGAATGCCTATTTCTTGTCTGGATTTTTAAATCTCGCCAGGTTAATATTAATATCATACACCTTTATTCGATATTGAAAATCACATCATAGTAACGCTAATATCATACACCATAATTCAAAATTATGAATTACGTCAAGCTTACGTTAAGATCATACAACTATATTCTATATCGAAAATCTCGTCAAGCTAACGCTATCAAACACCTTTATTCTTTATAGAAAATCATGTTGAGGTAACGCTAATATCATAAACCATTACTCTATATCGAAAATTTCGTCAAGCTAAGGCTAATATCATACACCTTTA
>CAUZXS010000936.1:15000-50000 GCA_963585895.1 Sepioteuthis lessoniana
GCGAACACCTGCGTTAATATTGCACCTAAGTAACCAAAGCACTGAGCCGAAATGTTCTCAGCCTAAGTAAACCCAAAGGCAGAAAACGAAATCCCTCGGCTACTATATTACATTATTAAAAAATAAACATTGCTTGATATGCCATAATGCCAAACGAAACTAAATAAAGCCGAATTAAACCATATCAAAATAAAACAATTATATATTGTTGTGATCTGGTTAGTGAACGCTTGTAATATTAAATAAAGGACAAACCACGATATGAGAGGAAATAGAGATATATTCTCAGGAAAAAAGTATATACAATAGAGAGACTATTAGTAGACAAGAACATAGGATTAGTGAATACAGAATAAAGATATAGCCCAACGATAGTATTGGTTTCCGTTATTACGGTAGCAAGTAAGGTGATCTCGTGCGATCTCCAGTCTCCAACGCACTAATACTATTCCTATAAGAAGCTGCTCTTTACCTTCTAGTCTTCCCTGGTATTAGTAGCAACTGCAGATGGACTAGTTCATTGTGTGGAAAAAGGTGGGTGATACCCAACACACACACACATATATATATATATATATATATATATATATACATCGTTCTGATGATCCCATTAGTGATAAACCAACTATATACACTATCCTATATTATATCTACATATGCTCTATCACCGATGTAGTATACTATTTATTTGAAAATATACCAAATTACAGGACCGATTTCTTGCAATTTTGAAGTCATCTTTCTTGGAGAGAGGGATTTTGCAGCCCTTTGTCTATCTGTCTAATATGTTCTGGTTATATATGGCATTGCAGTATCGAAGTAGTATGTCGTCGAATTTCCTTGTCTTCTGTACTTTTGGAGGCATTTCATCGGGAACATCAGCTTTCCCGTTTTTAATTTTTGTTCGGACTACATCGAGTTCTTCTTGCGTAAACAGTTCTAGTTTGATATGTAGTTGATTATCAAAATTTTTCGTGATTTCCGTAACTTTAGGGGACTTTCTAAGCAAATTCTTAAAATGTTCTTTCCACAAGTGTATCCATTCTTCTTGGCTGACAGCTATTAGTTTCTCTCCCGTTGTGCTTTTATTTTACTCACTTTATTCAACGTCTGCCACGCAATCTGAGGATGGCCATCTTCAACCAAGTGTCGAGTTCTCTTGATCTAGTCTTGCCTTTTTAAGATTCTGAGTTTTCACATTTAGTTCTTTTTATTGCATAGGGGTGTGGTTTTCACGTCATCACGTTTTTATTAATTGCTAACGTCTCCCAGGGAACTCTATGTTTGGCTCTTAGTTTGGTTGATATGCATTCTGCTGCCGCTTCCATGTGGACATGACGAAGTTCTCGTATTCGTCATTCAGAGTAAGGGTTTCTAAAATGTCCTGGGGAGCATCGAATTTGTTTCTTAGTGTTATCGTATATCTATCACTAATATTTCTATTGCTAAGCATGGGGCAGTCATAACGTGAGATCCTGGTTGTTTGCGACGCATCCTGCGTAGGCTCAGACGTATCTTTGCCCTGACAATTCGGTGGTCGGAAAATACAACTTCTAAAGAGGAACATGCCTCACAATTCAAAGCGCTGTTAGTCCATTTCTTATTCATAAGGATGTAATCTATCTGTGTTTTAGTATATGGGATGCACATTTTTTCTAGTCTTAAAATAAGCAATAGATACATACTTAAGAACATTCTAGAAATTTAGGATCAAAACCATATTAGCATTTAAGTTACATTTTTATATTTTTCAATTAATCAGCTAAAAACATAGAATAGAACATTCTAGAAAATTAGGATCGGAAGCGAACTAACAGAAAATATTTAGGCTCGAAAATAAAATAGTAAAATACAAATCTTATTGGTCAATAAATGTCTACGCGCCAAAATATTAGGGCGATTCTTTGATCCAACTGTAGGATATAAATAACACAGAGTTAGGGAGCCATTCACACAAGCTTACACACAGACGAAGATAAGCCACTAAGCCAGCAAAGCAGTAGCCGATACTATGTCCGACAAATTCCTTTCCTTCCTCAACTAAAGTTCATGACCTTCTTCAGATGGCCGAGAATCACATTCAAAAGAAAAACCCGACAAACTTTCTTTCATCAACGCGACACGCTGTCGCCACAATCATAAAACCCGCTATGAACTTAATGTAAGTAAGAACGACTTATTTACGGACTCCGTTAACATGAACATACACACATCTTTAAACAAATTTATTTTCTTCTTGTCAAACTTTATTTTCCAAAAGGCCATTTACACATCATGTATTTTGTTTGTTTTCATATTCTGTTATATGCATATTAAATTGTTTGTTGTTTAATGTTCGTTGTGATTTTATGTGTTGTATTTGTGGTGGGAATAATTTAGAGAGCAATACCCGTTAATTACGGACGCACATCTACTGAAATAACCAAATTACATACAACCCCCACAAGCATTATCAAGCTTAGTTTTAGCATTATCTAGCCTGAAATCAATTAGGTGTACCCAATTTCTGTTTAAAGAGTTTTGAAATCAGAATTTGTCGTTTATATGTTTACTTATTTGTGCATTCATGTCTCTTCCTATAATGAGAACGTTGTGTTTAGGGACACTACGGACAAGAGAAGGTAACTCATTATAGAAGGTGTCTTGGAAATATTTCGTATGTGGTATCGTCTGCTTCTTGCCTTTTCCAGTGTAAGGCCATTTTCTTTTATTAAATCTATCAACGTCCGAAGTACGTAGTTTAGGCAGATTATGAACAGGTATGGTGCTAATACCTCCGCTTGCAGCTCACCAGCGACAATGTCAAAGAAGTCTGTGTCTCCATCCGGTGAGCGTACTTTTACTTTTGATTTTTTATCGGTCATCATTATGGCTGTAACTGATTCCCTGGTAAGACCGTAAGCTAGAACAATTTGCTCCATCGTCCCACCGTGTATTGAATCAAATGCCTTAAAGAAATATATAAATAAGAATGTAGCAAGGAGGCTTTTTGCACGAACACCTTAAATACGAAGGATTGTCAGAATTTGTAATATGGACCGATTCCTACGAAAGCCATTTCGGGTTTTCCGAAGAATTTCCTAAACTTCAAATTCAATGTGGTTGAGTTGCAGAACATTGTAAACCTTAGCCGCTTTGGAAATAAGGGTTATACCCCGGTAGTTCTTGGCAAATCCCAGCTAACATCTGCGGCAGAGCATAACATAGACACGGTATGCGTACTAGAACAGAGATACCATCACAGTGAAATAGATATAAAATACCACGATACAGACAATGAATAGATGTTAGACAATGAATAGATGTTTTTCTCAGCATGTGCTAGAAAAAACTCAGTCAACGAAGTCATAGGAGGTTTAGAATGCTTCTCAGTCAACTGACCCTATAAACCCTTTATAGCATCGAGAAAATACAGCGCAGAATAATGGTAGCTACGTTCAATGGCAATCCCAGCACAGCGATCATTTCTTCCTTCAGCAATACCAACGCTTAATATGAAAAAGACCGAGACACCTCCTAAAATGAGCTGTCCACCCTTGTTCATAGTTTCGCTAAACAAAACGTTCTCATCATCGGAGGATAGATAGATAGATAGATAAGAATGTGATGGATATACAGATAGAAAGATAGATCGATGAATATGTAAATCTTGATAGATAAGAACGCGATGAACACACACACACACACACACACACACACACACACACACACACACACACGCGTGCATATATATATATATATATATATATATATATATATATAAATTTAAATAGATAAAACTGCAGAGATTGATAGATTGATACGTTGATAATATTGGCATATTTTAAAACGTGATATTTAGATAAGAATGAGATACATAAATATATACATACAGATAGATAGATAGATAGATAGATTTGATGATTTGATATCATTTTTGTAAATATTTTGATGAAACCATTTTTTAAATAGAATGATATTTTAGAGGACGAGACAAAAGTTTATAAAGAATTTGGACCTGTTAGTTATTTTTCAAAGGTCTTGTGGGTGATCTTATGCAAAATCTTTCTTGTTTTTGTGCATAAGATTTGTAAGCGAATAGATTATTAATTTTTAAGGCTCAAAAAAGTTAGAAGACAATTTTGCGTTTATAACGTTTGCAGCATAGATGGTCATGTTTAGTTTATATATATATATATTATATATATATATATATATATGTGTGTGTGTGTGTGTGTGTGTGTGTGTGTGTGTGTATAAGTAAATGTATAAGTTTTTATATATATTTGATTAAACTGGCCTATTGGCATGAGGGTTTGTGCGTTCGCCATACCCCGGTAGAGCAGAGTTCAATCCCTGGTCGAGTTATACCAAAGACTTGAAAAATGGTACTTGATCCTTCCTTGCTTAACACTCAGCATTATAATACATGGATTCAAGGGTAAAGTGGAGCAATCCAAAGGAAGAAGTAGCGACCTCCCCAACACCTCAGCTAATGAAAACAGAGCCTTCGGATCTCCCTCAACTACGATCGCCAACTACCTTTTATATATATATATATATATATATATATAATCGCATGGAAAGCTTGTCTGCGACCACAGGTTTTATGCCGTCTTATATAATACCTCTATCACAGATATTGAGCACTCTCAAAATTACACTGCATTTGGCCTACCACAAACTCACGAAGTGAGGTAGTGACGACCAACACTGTTATAACACATATATATATATATATATATATATATATATATATATATATATATATATATTATTCAGTCCGGAGTGGGGAATAATTCCGACAGATCAATTAAATTATTCAAACCTTGAACATCTAAATCTTCCTGGTGAATAGCTCAATGTAACTGACATCACAGAGCAACAATTCCTTTAAAAAAAACCCGGTCACTTTAGGATCAAAAATTCATTTTCCATCCTGCTATGAGTATTGATATGAATCAATAACTCCAAATTTAACTGGACTTCTTCAGATCCAAGGCGGTGTTAGTTATATCCATTGGATCTAAAGAAATCCTGTTAAACTTGGAATTATTGATTCATATCAATACTCATAGAAGGATGGAAATAAACTTGTAATCCTAAAGTGACCAGATTTAGCTTTTCTTAAATATATATATATATATATATATATATATATATATATATATATATATATATATATATATTTATGTATATATAAGTATGTAGTGTGTGTGTGTGTCATCATTTTGTCGTGCCACTAGCACAGATATCCCTGATCCTCTCTTGCCACTTCTCCCTATCGGTCATCGCCTCTGGCAGGTCTTTAGGGATACATCCCGTATCCTCACATAGCTGCTGAATGCATGTTCGTGCTGGCCGTCCGGCTTTTGCCCAGCCATATGTGGGGGTCCATAGGAGTACATCATTTAGGAGCTCGTCCCTGCTTCTCAAGCAGTTTCCAGCATGTCTGGTTCGTCTAACTTGGATAGTTTTCGTGATGGGAGGCAGGTGGCCGTATAGTTATATATATATATATATATATATATGCTGTTTATGAAAAACATCCAGTTATAACTATAGCTAATATAATAATTTGTCTGAAATGAAAATCATTTTGTTTAATGCTTAATTTTGTTTTTAATTCATTTTTTTCAACAATTTTGATATTTTCTAGAAACTTTCACGGCAAGATTAAATGAAAAACGCCAGAGAACAACCTTTATGGATGGTTATAAACAACCACCAGTTTTTTTTTATTCGTATACTATTTTATGGGACAGCCACATAGAACTATCAGTCGAGCAAACAGAAATAGAACGCCTCCTGTTCATTTCAATAACAAACGGGTCTGGGCAGAGACTGATCTATGGTCATTTTTCTAAACTAAATAAATAAATAAATAAAAATGAAAACAACAAAAGCAAAGAAATCAATTTTCATATCAACTGTATTTTTTTTCATAACAAAACAAATCTAGACCTTTGACCCAATCCTCAAACTCTCCCGCACCCACACGGCAACCGTCTCTGGCTTGTTTCCATGGCAACACTCCTTTGCTTATTCGCATTTTGTCGGGTGTATGTTTGTTTGTTGAACTGGTGGCGGAGATTTTTATGATAATAGGGATATTAATGATGAAAATGATATCAGCAAAATACAAAAAGAACGAAAAAAGAGTAAAAAAAAAAAGAGGGAAAAAAATTCATAAACGCCTGCAGAGAAAAGAGAGAAAGCGAGCAAGGGAACTGATTATAAAAAAAGTGCAGGGTATATATATATATATATATATATATATATATACATATATATATATATATATATATATATATATATATATATATATATATATATATATATATATAACGTGTATGACTTTATATATAGGTTAAAATGATATATTTATACAAATATATGTATGAATTTACATACATATATAAATATAATATATGAATATATACATATTTATATATACGTATTTTTGTATATATAGCATGAATTTATATAAAAATACATATATGTATTAAAACATTATATGTGTATGTGTATTTTCCATATATTTGTGTGTGTTGATTTTCAATTATAATTATTTGTATATAATGTATATGTAAATATATATATATATATATATTTATATAAATGTACATATATACATATATGTATATCAGTGCACATATATATAAATATATATATATATATATATATATATATATATATATATATATATATATATATATATATTAAAGTTGCCGAAGACGATACTGATTTTGCTGTCTGAAGAATGAAATAAAGAAGTAGATTGTTGATGGGCTGGTTGTCTGACGTAAAAATGGAACAGAGAGGGCAAGAGAATGTGGGAGAGAGGACGGAGGATGAGGAGAAAAAGAAAAAAACAGAGTGACATAGATAGATAGAGAGAGAGAGAGAGAGAGAGAGAGAGAGTATAAATTCGATTTCATGGTGGTTTACAAAGAAAACAAGTAAGAAACGATGATTAGGTGAGGGAAACAATGATTTTATTTTTAAAACAAAGAGAGAAAAACGACTAAAACAGAAGAGAGATGTGGACAGTAGAGGAAATTCAGAGAAATTTGCGTTCAGTGTGGATAAAGCCGAAAAATGAAAGGAAAATAAAAAGAACGGTGAAAAGAAATAAAAAGCTGTAGAAATTAGAATAAGAGAAGGAGGAGTAAAGAAACAAAGGTGGAGGGAGAAAAGGATATAGAGCTTTTAATGAACTTAAGGATTGGAAATAATTAGAAATACACGGCGAAAATGAGGAAGAAGAAGAAGAAGAGGAAGAAGAGGAAGAGGAAGAAGAAGAGGAAGAAAAAGAAGAAGAAGAAGAAGAAGAAGAAGAAGAAGAAGAAGAAGAAGAAGAGGAAGAAGAAGAAGAAGAAGAAGAATACAGGAAAGAAGAAGAAGAAGAAGAAGAAGAAGAGGAAGAAGAAGAAGAAGAAGAAGAAGAAGAAGAAGAAGAGGAAGAAGAAGAAGAAGAAGAAGAAGAAGAATACAGGAAAGAAGAAGAAGAAGAAGAAGAAGAAGAAGAAGAGGAAGAAGAAGAAGAAGAAGAAGAAGAAGAATACAGGAAAGAAGAAGAAGAAGAAGAAGAAGAAGAAGAAGAAGAGGAAGAAGAAGAAGAAGAAGAAGAAGAAGAAAACCATCACCACCACCACCACCAACACCAACAACAACAACAACATCAAATTAGAGGAAGAGAAGAATTAATTTATGTTAAAGAAAATGATGAAAGAAAAAAAAATCTGAAATACGTGGCAAAAACAAACTATCAGGAAATGTAGAAGATCGGTTTTGGCATGATGAATAGAGTGTTCGCTAACGGTCCGGGAGACCAAAGTTCCATCTCAGATCAAGTCATTCTGAAGACTCAAAAAATGGAACTTGATGCCGTCTTGCTTAACTCTCAGCATTATATGATACGGATCAAGGGTAAAGTGGAGCAGTCCAGGGAAGGGAGTAGCACCAGTCTCTACACCTCGGTGTAGTAGCTATTGAAAAAGAAGCCTTCGTTTAACCCTCGACTAAGGTCGCCAACTTTATTTCTTTATATATAACCAGTTCTATTAAAACAATTACCGACGCCGACTACGCCGATGACCATGCGATACTGGTGAATACACCCAACCAGGCAGAAACACTACTGCATAGTTTAGAACGAGCCACCGCAGACATTGGACTTAAGGTCAATGCACGCAAAATTGAATATATGTGCTATAATCAAACAGGCGACATTTCCTCACTAGACGGAACCTCTCTGAAACTGGTAGACAAATTCACCTACCTAGGAAGCAGTGTCTCATCAACCGAAAAAGATATCAACACGCGGCTAACGAAGGCATGGACTGCCATCGATAAGCTATCGATCTTATGGAAATCAGACCTGACCAATAAAATGAAACGCAGTTTCTTACAGGCAGCGGTCGTATCGATATTGCTGTATGGATGCACTACTTGGTCGCTAACTAAACGGCTGGAGAAGAGGCTGGACGGTAATCACACAAGAATGCTGCGAGCAAAATTGAACAAGTCCTGGCAACAACACCCCACAAGGCACCAACTATACGGCCACCTGCCTCTCATCACGAAAACTATCCAAGTTAGACGAACCAGACATGCAGGACACTGCTGGAGAAGCAAGAACGAGCTCATAAGTGATGTACTCCAATGGACCCCAACACATGGCCGAGCAAAGGCAGGACGACCAGCTCGAACATACATACAGCAGCTATGTGAGGATACGGGATGTAGCCCTGAAGGCCTGCCGGAGGCGATGACCGATAGGGAGAAGTGACGAGAGAGGGTCGGGGATATCCGTGCTCTGTTACACGCCATGATGATGATGATGATTAAAACAATTCAGTTTAGCATAAGTATGCAGTTTAAATTTCAAAACAGTTCAATTAAAAATAAATCAGTTTAGCATGAGTACACAGTTTAGTTCTATTTGACCCTTAGATAGGACCGTATCAGGTGCTACCACTCCGAGCCAATGTGGACCTGGGAGTGATGGCAATAAAGGGATATTTTGTATTCCACAAAGTTCCAGCATTACTGGAACCTCACCATCTGATTGTTTGGTGTCATTTCGAGGACACACCTTTGGAGAATTTTACCCCTCGGCAGAGATGCACTTGGTGTATTCTGCACCTCAGATGACTGGACCAAGAGGCAGAAGAGGAAGAAGAAGGAGAACAACAACAACAACAGCAAAAGAATAGCATCAAGTTAGAGAAAGAGAAGAATTTATTGATTTCGAAAAATAATGAAAGGAAAGAATCTGAAATACACGGTGAAAACGAGATGGGACAAAGCAAGAAGTAGAAAAAGAAGAAGAAGAACAACAACAACATCAAAAGCAATAACGACAATGGTAACAAAAAAAGACAACAACATGAGCGGGGGAACAGAATGGTTTATGGGTGTTAAAGAAAATGATAAAAGAATTTTAAATGAACATTGTAAAAGGACAAGAGTAGAAAAACTTGCTGATATGAAGAATGCGTAAAAGAAGAGGGTATTTGGCTGTGGAGATCGAAATGAAGAAGAAGAAGAAGAAGAAGAAGAAGAAGAAGAAGAAGAAGAAGAAGAAGAAGAAGCAAATAGCGACGAAAAGTTTTTAGAAATGAAGTAAGAAGAAGAAAGAAATTGTGAAATGAAGTCGAACGATTAGAAAGTAATGATTATCAAAACGAGAAGAAAAACGAGAAGTCTAATATTAAGAGGGGGAAGTGGAGGAGAGGAGTGTAGTGTAGGGAGGAGAAGACTGTCTACTAATATAAGATAAATACAATGAAAGAAAATCGAAAACTCGATATTAAAAAAATGTGACCAATAACGCTGAGAAATCTGTAAAACCACTTTGTCCTGGTCACAGGCAAAACAAAATGCATAAACATTTAAATATCTTGAAAATTTAAAAGATAAAACAATTCCAGTCTTGCAACGTTATTGGTTTTCTGTATACTTCGTCGAAGAATGAAAATAAAGCCAAAAGAGGTCTTAAAATCGTGAGGAGTTGATACTTGAGTATAAGCTGACACCTGATCCCAGTGACACAGGAACAGACAAAAATGTTATCAATAAAGTTCTTAAAAATCACTCAGGATTATGTCAGATATCATGATTTGTTTTCGAACTAGGTTCATCAACGGGAAGATGTCAGCCATATTAATTGGTGTTAGGGATCAGAGCTAACAAAGAAAAAACAATAAAGTTATTCCCCCTAAAAGGAGATAAAGGGAGTTGCTTTCTGTGGACATTCCATTGCGGGAATGTTGGGGCAGGGAGGACGCAGACACATTGTAGACGGATATTTGACTGGTACACACAAAGTTAAAACAACTTATTTTCCAGGTCAATAGACGCATATCTCAGCCTGTGGATAATAAAAGCAATTGTTTTGTTGTACATGCATGAGTTCGTCGCTGTTCATTTTTCTTTGTGTGTTTTCTTTGTTCGTAAAAACGAAACAGTTGATTTATTGGTTGTTTTTTTTTTCTGTCAGGGCAAGCGTTTAAGTTATTCAATCCTAAATCCTGTTTATATATATATATATATATATATATATATATATATGTATACATATATATATATATATATAGAGAGAGAGAGAGAGAGAAAGAGATAGATAGATAGATCTGAATTCCATTTAACCGATAACCTCTGAATAGCTGACCATGCTTTCGCTAATCGCGTATTGAAGCCATTTTCTGTAGATGATTCACTGCTTTCGAGGTTAGTGAATTTGTCAACTTGTTTTAATGAACTACCTGTTAGTTTGGAGCTGTGTCCTCATTGATTTTGATTCTGATTAAAGCACATGTACTCTGTTTGGTCTGCATTGATAGAGAGGCCTATACATGTTCCCGTGGTGTAATGGTTATCGTCGTAGGAAATGGACACGGCGAAACGACTTTAAATCCTGGACGAGACTGATTGCATTTCACATAGCACTAATACCCTTGGGAAAGGTATGAATCCAATTATTCTCCCTCCAGCTATGATTAAATAGTAGGGAAGACTGGTTTATTCAGCCTTGGTGAGGCAACTAGTCTAGGAGAAGGAAAACTCTGAATTCAAACCTTTTAAACTCCGCTTTAAAATTGACCTTGTGTCATATCCTTCCCGAGCGGAGGGATTGATAAATATGTACACACACAAATAGATTTTGTCTGATCTTAACTTAGGATCCTTCCACCTTCCAAAGTGTGATATGGTCAGACAAACATTAATGAAAACTTGCATAAAAATAATGAAAAACATACCAAGACCCTGCTTGAGAATAGACTACTTTTTCAAGCATGAAGTCGAAAAAACTAATAATAAAAGACATAAAAACATTCGAAAATATCCTACGGGGAACTTAAAAGAAATTAGTCATTGAGGAAAGTTTTCTGTTTTGCCAGATAAAGTGGGCGTTATTGCCATTTATTTTACAGGAGAGAACATTTGAGATATATGGAGAAATAATAATAATAATAATAATAATTTACCAAGAGTTGGAAAAAGTGAAGGTAGATACCGAAAAGGTAAAAAAATTATCAGTAAATATCCCAAAGGGCAACATCACAAAATTAGACGAGGTAATGCATGCAGGAGCAAAATTGGTCTTAGATAAAATCGGAGTTCTCAAAGGAACGCGAAGAAATACAAAACCTGCATGGAAAATTTGCTAAGAAGGACGGGTAAAAAAAAAACGTGACAAGTGGAAGTGCTTAGGAAAGAAAAAAAACCCAAAGGAGTATGTAGGGATGAAAAGACGAAAACAAAACACAAATCTGACAATGCGACTTGATCAGATAAATCAAAAGATATTGGCGAAAGAAAGAAAATTTAAATGATATTTACCCATAGATGGAGGGATAATTATTGGAAACATACCTTTCCCAAGGGTATTAGTGCTATGTGAAATGCAATCAGTCTCGTCCAGGATTTGAAGTCGTGTCGCCGTGTCCATTTCCTTCGAGGATAACCATTAACATCACAAACAACTATAGACCGATAACGTTTCTAATAATGATGTAGAAAAACCTAACCGTACCGATTAAAGAAGAAATTTCGTGTCACAGTCTGTTCTATAAAAACTAAAAGGATGCTGCAGAGGGTAAAGAGTTGGGAGCACCTGCCGATCATGACACCCAGATCTGTTTCCTTAGCCCTACTTTGTATCAGGTTCTGATTTGTCATTTTTCATGGGTAGTATCATGTAGTTACACCAGACGAAGACATTAGTCATTGAGGAAAGTTTTCTCTTTTACCAGATGAAGTGATTATTATAACCAATGATATAACAGGAGATAACACTTGAGATATACGGAGAAAAAATAATAACACCGACAATAGAAATAAAAAGATGATTACTGTGATTTTGCTAGAGAACAAAAAGAACTATGAAACGTGAAGGTGACTGGGATACTAACTGTAATTGGCGCACTTTGAACGGTTCCCAAAATACTGGAAAGAGTGAATATGAGAGGACTAGCCGAGATAATCAAAACTACAGTATCATTAAGGTCGTCTAGATTACCGAGGAGAGTCCTGGGCACCTGACGTCACTAACTATTACTCCAGTGAAAGACTATTGGATAATGCCGGTGTGAAAAACTCACAATAATAATCATAACAACATTCAGATCAAATAAAAGCAAAAAAAAAAAGACAACCAGTCGAATAGTGGACTTTACCGTTCTGTGTAAAAATAAAAGAAAGCGAAAAGAGAAATTAATATCCAGACTTTACTAGAGAATTGAAAAAAACAACAACAATGGATCATATAAATGACAGTGATACCGATTGTACATGGTGGAACGATAAAATTGTTGTCCTAAAGAAAACAACACTACAGCTTTATTTTAAAACTCTATTGACAAAATCAATTCAGGAAACTTGATTATGTAGTCGAGCTGACATCTTCAGGGAGGAACGATAAAATTGTCGTCCTAAAGAAAACAACACTAAGGGCTTTATCTTAAAACTTTTATTGAAAAAATCAGTTCAGGTATCTTGATTATGTAGTAGAGCTGACATCTACATGTAATTGCTGCACCCGGTACAGTCAGAAAAGGATTGATAAAAGGACTGGAGAACTACGAAATAAGTAGTGGGGACCATCCAAACTACAGTTTACTTGAGATCAACCAGAATACTGAGAAGAGTCCAGAAGACTTTAGGAGACATTCTGTCACTAAAACTCCGGTGGGAAACCATCAGTTAACGCGGGTATAAAAAAAAAACTATCGATTTTTTTGTGACCCGCTGTTTATGTACAGCCATCATAGCTGTTCAGTGTCAGGCTCAGAGATCATAAACAACCCCTGGGTCTGGTATAGCCACAATATACCATCCATGATCAAAATGTCCAATCACAATAAGAAGAAAATATGGCAACAAAAAAAAACATAAAGAAAATGATGAATGGATAAATAATATTACAAGAGAACTAGAGGGACTTGAAGAAGGTCACAAAATACACATTGACTTCCTCAAAACGATACTAAAAAGAATATCAAAGTGGAAAATGCCAGGCCATGATAGAATACATGTCTTTTGGTTCAAGAAATTCACCTCCATTCACAGCAGACTAGCACAAGAAATGAACAGATGCCTACAAGGCGCACAAGTACCTTACTGGATAACCAAAGGGAAGACTACATTAATCCAAAAGGACCCAAGCAAAGGAACTGCTCCAAACAATTATAGACCCATAACCTGCCTACAAATGATTTGGAAAATACTAACAGCACAAATAGGGGAAAATATTTTCTACTCACTAACAAGACACGGATTGTTCCCTGACGAACAGAAAGGATGCCGCAAAGGATCTAGAGGCACAGCAGAATTACTCTACATATATCAACACATCCTAAATGAGAGCAAGACTAGACGGAAAAATATAGCTATGGCCAGGATTAACTACAAAAAGGCATTTGATCTGGTCCCACAAAGCTGGATAATACACTGTCTCAAAATGTACAAAATATCACATGAAGTCATAAACTTCATTGAAAAGACCCTGAAGACCTGGAGAGTGCAGCTGACAGCATGAGGACGAAGCTTAGCTGAAATAAACATCGAAAAAGGGATTTTCAAAGGAGATGCACAATCATCATTACTATTCATAATAGCCATGATGCCACTTAACCACATACACAGAAAGTGCACTGCCGGATACAAACTTTGCAGATCGCAAGAGAAGATCAATGCACATGGATGACATTAAACTATTTTCAAAAAATGAAAAAGAAACTGGAAACTCTCAAACAAGCCGTTAGAATATACAGGCAGGACACAGGAATGGAATTTGGCATAGAAAAATGTGCCATGCTCGTCATGAAAAGTGGAAAACGACATTTGACTTACGGAATGGAACAAAATTAGAACGCTCGCAGAAAATGAAACCTACAAATACTTTGGTATCGTGGCGGCTGACACCATCAAACAAGTAGAGATGAAAGGCAAGAGACAAAAAGAATATCTCAAGAGAACTAGAAAACTACTCAAGACAAAACTCTCTAGCAGAAACCTTATCAAAGGAATAAATACTTGCTCTATGCTCCTCGTTAGATATTCGGGACCCTTTCTCAAGTTGACCAGAGATAAACTTAAACAAATGGATCAAAGAACAAGAAAACTAATGACCATGCATAAGGCATTAAACCCAATAGATGACGTTGACAGACTATATGTATCTAGAAAAGAGGAAGGAATAGGACTTGCCAGCATCGAAGACAGTGTTGACGCATCGATACAACGATTCGAAGACTACATAGAAAAAAACAAATGAGATCTGATAAGAGCCATCAGAAACGACACAGACAATACGTTTGACGATAGAATGACAACCACTAGGAAGCAAAAATGGGAGAAAAACAACTCTATGGCCGCTTTAAACGACTAATAAACAACATCTTACACCAGAAAACTTGGACCTGGCTAAGAAAAAATAAATCTTTTGAGAGAAATGGAATCCCTCCAAATAGCAGCATAGGACAACGACATAAGGACCAATCATATAAAAGCGAGAATTGATAAAACGCATCAAAACAGTAAATGTAGGCGATGCAGTGACAGAGACGAAACGATCAATCACATAATAAGCGAATGCAGCAAATTAGCACAAAAGGAGTATATGGAGAGACACGACTGGGTCGGCAAGGTGATCCACTGGGAAATGTGCTAGAAATTTAAATTTGACCATACTAACAAATGGTATATGCACAACCCAGCACCTGTCCTAGAAAATAACATACAAACGGCTCGCCTAATCCAGGCCAGAAGACAAGACCTGATAATAACCAACAAAAAAAAAAGAGAATTTGTGAAATTTTCGACTTTGCCCTCCCGGTGGAACACAGAATAAATCTGAAGGAATGATAAGATTCTTGCAAAGGAATGTGAAAAAAAAAGGATAAAGATTCTTGCTAGAGAATTGTAAAATATGAGGAACATGAAAGTGACGATTGTGCCAATTGTGATTGGTGCTTTTGGCACAATAACTTAAGGATTATTAAAAGGCCTGTAGGTCTTGAAAGTTGGCGGACCGGTAGAGACTATCCAAATGACAGCAGTGCTAAGAACGCCCAGAATCCTGATACGAGTCCTGAGACTTGAGGAGACTTGCTGTCACTCAAACTCCAGGTAAAAAACATCAGCTACCACTGATGGGAGGAGGAAAAAGCTTGGCTGAAACAAAGATGCAAAGAGGGATTTTCCATGGAAATGCACTGTCACCCCTACTATTCATAATTTCAATGATGCCACTAAACCACATACTCAGAAAATGCACGGCCGGATCGCAAGAAAAGATCAACCACCTAATGTACGTGGATTATATAAAACTATTTGCCAAAAATTGCAAAAGAAAAGTGGAAATCCTAATACACCCAGCAAGAATATACAGTCAAGACATAGGGATGGAATTTGGCAATGAAAATTGCGTTCTGCTCCTCATGAAAAGTGGCTAACGAAATCTAAATAACGAAATAGAACTACCAAATCAAGACAACATCAGAATGCTCGCAGAAAACGAGACCTACAAATACTTAGAAATATTGCAGACTAACACCATCAAACAAGTCAAAATGAAAAACAAAATTAAAAAAAAAATATCTCAGGAGAACTAGAAAACTACTCGAGACAAAGCTTTCTAGCAGAAACCATATCAAAGGAATAAATACTTGGACTGTACCCCACGTTAGATACTCTGGACACTTTCTCAAGTGGACCAGAAATGAACCCAGACAAATGGACCAAAGAACTAGAGAACTAATGACCATGCACAGGGCATTACATCCCAGAGACGACGTTGACTGAATATATGTACCAAGAAAAGAGGGAGGAAGAAGACTTGCCAGCATCGAAGACAGGGTTGACACATCCATACAACGACTTGAAGACTATATAGAAAAACACGAACGAGGACTGATTACAGCCATCAGAAGGGAGGTGCCCGTGGTGTAATAGTTATAGTCGTAGGAAATGGACACGGCGACACGAGTTCAAATCCTGGACGAGACTGACTGCATTTCACATAGCACTAATACCCTTGGGAAAGCTATGAATCCAATTATTCTCCCTCCAGCTATGGGTAAATAGTAGGACAGACTGGGTTCTTCAGCCTTGGTGAGGCAACTAGTCTAGGAGAAGGAAAACTCTGAATTCAAACCAGTTAAACTCCGCTTAAAAATTGACCTTGTGTCATATCCTGCCCGAGCGAAGGGGTTGGTAAATAGGATTACAGCCATCAGAAACAATACCGACAACACGATTGATAACAAAATGATAAAAAAAAACTAGGAAACAAAAATGGGAAGGAAAACAACTCCATGGGCGTTTTGAAGGACAAATAGACAACATCTCACACGACAAAACCGGGACATAGCTGAGAAAAGGAAACTTTAAGAGAGAAACAGAATGTCTCATAATGGCAACACAAAACAGCGCCATAAGAACGAATCGTATCAAAGCGAGGATAGATAAGACACATCAAAATAGCAGATGTAGACTATACGGTGACAGAGATGAGACCATCAATCGCATAAACGAATGCAGCAGGGAATGCAGCACAGAAGAAATACAAAGCAAGACACGACTGGGTGGGCAAGGTGATCCACAGGGAAATGTGCAAGAAATTTAAATTTGACTATACCAACAAATGGTTTAGGCACAACCCAACACCTGTCCTAGAAAATGACAAGCTCCAATGGGACTTTGACATACGGATCACCTAATCCCGGCCAAAAGACCAGACCTAATAATAATCACCAAAAAAAAAGAAAAAAAGAAAAAATGCAAAATTGTCGACTTTGCTGTCCCGGCTGACCACAGAATAAAACTGAAAGAATGTGAAAAGAGAGATAAGTACCTCGACCTAGCAAGAGAATTGAAAAAAAAAATATGGAACATAAAGGTGACAATTATACCAATTGTGAATGTGCTTTTGGCACGGTAACTAAAGGATTATTAAAGAGCCTGGAGGATTTGGAAGTTGGCGGCCGAGTGGAGACCATCCAAAGAACAGCATTATTGAAAACGGCCAGAATATTGAGAATATTCCTGGAGACTTAAGGATACTTGCTATCACTCAATCTCAAGTGAAAGACCATCAGATTAAGCTGATGTGATAAACTCTAATGATTAAAGAAATAATAATAATAAGAGATTTTGGCATTCCAGAGAACCATAATCTTGAACAATTGGAAAATAATAAGATAGACATATACTTCGAACTCATGAAATCGCTGAAAAAAGTCAGTGAGCATTAAAGTAACAGTAAATCCAGTTTTAGTTGTTGTCCTTGGAACAGTTCCCAAAGGCCTAGAAGAGGGAATTGAGGACCTGGAGGACAGAAGAAGAAACGATATCATCCCGACTCCGTATTATTAAGATTGGCTTGAATGATCAAACAAAATCTGGAAATCTAAGGAAACTATCAGTTAAAGATCATTGCAAGAAATAAAATAATATAGATTATATCGCAAGGAAAGATCAACCACTTAATGTACATGGACGATATCAAACCGTTTGCTATAAACGAAAAAGAATTGGAAACCCTCATAAAGACTGTGACAATATTCAGTCAAGATATAGGGATAGAATTTGGCATAGGCAAATCCTCAACTCTAGTAATAAAAAGCAGGAAACAACACATGACAGAAGCAATCGAACTACCAAATCAAGAAATTATTCGAACGCTCGTAGAAAAAGAAAACCTTCAAATATTTGGGAATATTGGAAGCTGTCACCATCACAAGTACAGAAGAAAAAAAGTGTATATCAGGAGAGCACCAAAGCTACTCGAGACAAAACTATACCACAGGAACCTTATCAAAGGGATAAACACATGGGCTGTCCCTCTCGTAAGATACTCGGGACCATTCATGAAGTGGACTGGAGAAGACCTCAAATAAATGAACCAGAGAACAAGAAAACTAATGAACACTCATAAGGCGTGCGTCCCAGAGATGATGTTGACAGAATATATTTGTCAAGAAAGAGGGAGGCAGAAGAATTGCCAAAATTCAAGACAGCGTTGACGTATCTTTACAACGACTCGAAGACTAAATAGAAAGACTACGGAGGAATACTAATTACTGCCACCAGAAACAATACTGATAACACGAAGGTCATCAGAACAGAAATAACAAGAAAACAAAAATTGGAAGAAAAACAACTATATGGACGTTTTAAGCGACTAACGAGCGACAATTTTCACATCAAGACGGTGATGTGGAAAGGGAAAACATAAGAGACAAACTGAATCTCTCTTAATAGCAGGAAAAAAACAACGCCATAAAGACCAAAGAAAGAATAGATAAGACGCAACAAAACAACAGATACAGGTTTAGTAATGATAGAGACAAAACCATCAAACACATAATAAGCAAAAGCTGCAAATTAGCGCAGAAACAATATAAGACTAGATACAATTGGGTGAGCAAGATGATCCAGTGGAAACTGTGCAAGTAACTGAAATTTGACCATATGAACAAATGGTATATGCACAACCCAGAGAATATCCTGGAGATTGAAACGCAAGAACTCTTCTTGGATTTTGAGATACAAAAGGATCACCTAATCTCGGCCAGACGACCAGACATTATAATTATCAGCAAAAACAGGGAAATTGCAAGATTGTGGATTTTTCTGTTCCAGTTGACCACAGAGATAAATTGTAAGAAAGCGAAGAGAAAGATAAATACCCGGACATTGCTAGGGAAAATTTAAAAAAATACTGTATAACATGAAAATGACGGTGATACCAATTGTGAATGTTGCTCTTGGTACAGTCACCAAAACAAATAAGAGGACGCGTCGTGACAATCCAAACTCCAGCATTGTTGAATTCGGCCAGAATACTGAGAAAAATCCCGGAGATTGAGGAGACTTGTTGTCACTCATACTCCGGTGAAATACCTTTAGTCAAAGCTGATGGGAAATATCTCAAGGAGTAAAATAATAAAAGTAATTGGTTCGTTCGAAAAGATCTCTAAGGCTTGGTGAAGGGACTGGTATATTTGGAAATCAGAGGACAAGCAGTGACAATCCAAACTACAGCATTGCTGATAAGATCGGCCAGAATATTTAGAAGAGACTCAGAGACTTGAGCAGACTTAGTGTCGTTTATACTACAATGAAAAAGACATCAGTAAACGATGGTGAGAAAAACTCGCAAGGAATAACATTGATAATAATTACCAATCATGTCTGAAGAATTTGGAACAATCGTTCAGAAACTGGGTGGAGAGTTGGGTACTTGAAAATACGTCTAAGAACTGAGATTGACCTTACCACATGATTACTGCGATCAGCTAGAAAACTTAGAAGATATCCGTAAATCAGAGGAAACTCGCTGTCACTCGAATTTTACATAAATATAACATAGAATAATTATAGTTTTATATAAATTTGTGGAAAATCTTGTTAGCGACAACAATTGAAAAAATATGTATGGTAATCACGAAATGAATTTTCAAATTTAATAACAATGGCATCCAAAAGGATTCAATTGATATGTCGAAAAAGGTATTCTGAAAAAAAAACCAAAAAAAAACAGCAAGAATAATTATTTAATGGTAACATGGTTTACGTCACTAATTAATTTATTGGTACCGGACGTGAACGCTGTGAGTCAAAACTGATAAAGTTGTTTACGTTATACTTTGTAAGTAAGATCAATTATTACCGAACTTGTAATTTTGTCAGGCTTTTAAATCGAACAAATTGGTAAGTTCGAAAGACAGCCTCTGTCTGAAGGATTCAGTTTCCTAACTTGATGAGATTATGTCCATAAAAAAACCGTTCGACCTATATATGAGACCCAGTCAGCATCGTCATAATAATCAGTTGTACGGCTGCATACCTTCCTTTTCATTAAACCTCCGTTTAAGACTAGCGAGACATGCTGAATATTGTCGGTGAAGTAAGGACGTTCTCCGACGATCTTCTAAACATCATCATCATCATCATATCGCGCTGGTAGCACGGATATCCCTGACCCTCTCTCGCCACTCCTCCCTATCGTTCATCGCCCTAGGTAGGTCTTCAGGACAACATCCTGTATCCTCACATAGCTGCTGAATGTACGTTCGAGCTGGTCGTCCTGCTTTTGCGCGGCCATTTGTGGGGATCCATAAGAGTACATCTCTTATGAGTTCATCTCTGCTTCTCCAACCAGTAAAAATTTACATTCATCGTCTCTGTGCTGATCTTCTAATGGCCAAGATGGATGGATGCTAAGAGAAAGAGAGGGAGAGAGTAAAGGGAATCCGTAATTTTGTCGAGTTTTGATGATGATTCCTCTAAACCAAAAAAATACTTCTTCAAGCACTGGGTGCCCCGAGTAGCGTAATGGTTAGAAAGCTACACTAGCAAGCATTTACGAGTGAGATCGAGTCTCATTGGGTACCCTATTTATCCTGCCTGTCAAAAAGTTTCGTAAATTACTACTTCTTCAAGTATTTTAATCAACAATTCAGAGAAAAATATTTATTTCAGATCTATTTTAGTTTCTAAGACACCTATATTCACAACAAAAAAACGTATGAAAAACAGTTACAATTTAAGTCTGGCTCAAGGCTAGTTTTAAATAATCATTGCTAGTTGTGCTACTTAGAAATAGTAGTTGTTAATCAACATTTTTAGTGACAATATATATATATATATATATATATATATATATATATATATATATATATATATATATACTATTCGTCTGGTTGTTTGGATCAATGGCTCATAAAATACATTTTTTTATGATAATCAATGTGTAGTAGGAGACTGAATCGCAGTTCATTCCTTATTTTTGCAATTTCTGTTTTATGATCTGGCAAATTAGTGATTACGAATATACAAAAAAAAAAAAGAAGAATGTAAATTTAGAATACCAAAGATCAAGCAAAACATTTTGAATGAAAAATGCTTTTATTGAAAAGTATCAATATAACCGTTTTGCCATAAGCAGAATGCTACTCAAGGGGATTTATCAGTGGAGTGTACTTAGATTTTCCAAGAGATGAACACCTGTAATCCATAGCATGTGGTCTCTGAAAATTAAGGTCTCATGTTCTTGATGGTTTTCACTTTAGATGCAGGAACGCGTCACCTCGTTTAAAATGGCTGACGGAGATACTGATGGACTTGAACAATTATTGCACCTACTTTGTAGAAGACTGGTTTCCTGCGGGTTAACCAGCATTAAATATACCGTTTATCATATATAAACACTTTTGGGAGCTGTTTACATACCGTGAATTAAAAGATTTTTTAGGAGAATACTTGTCAAACTAGAGTCTATTCTACGATTCATCCATAACTTGGTGAAAGTAGACCTTCCTCTCCGGGTCATATTTGCCAAGCTGGGCTGAGTTTATCACATGGCCTCTGAGTGTTACCCAGAGGCGAATATTGAAGGAGCCAAATATAAATTGTGGCATCCACGCATGAATATCGAATCGTGAGTGGTAACCCACCACTATTAGAAAAACTATATGTCAAATCCGACTTGGATAAATCCCTCTAACACAAAACTGAGAAGGGACAGAAGGGAAGGAGAAGAAATTAATTCATTTCATTCCCAAGAACACTAACATGAAGAATAAAGCAAAGTATCTCATTTAGGTAGATTGCTTTTTTAAATTTTTCAGGTAGGTGGTTTGATTTAAAATAAGGCTAAAAAGGCCAATTTCGCGTATTTCTACTTGGTCAATTGCTAATTCTCTGTCGATAATACTTATAAATCAAAAACTTACTTAAAGAGCAATTACTTATTTTATAAAGTAATAACTTTTAAAAAAATCGAAAAACAGGACTAAATTTCTGTGATGAAAACTATTTTTTAAATTTCTGGGTAGAATCCCGAGTTCAACATAATACACCTGAAGAAGGCCAAAGGCGTATCGGTCGAAATTTTGTGAGTATAACTATGAAAATGATAATAATAGTCCGAATATTCTAAGTAATAAAAAGACTGAAAAGGAATTTAAAAAAAAACATCGTTATTCATTTTCAATCTTCTTTTTCTTAATAAGTTATATTCTCTTCTTTCTTTTTGTTTTTAATGAGAGATCTTTTAAGAAATACCTTCATAGTTATACAGCGTGCAGGAAAAATACCCCCAATAATATAAAATATCTTAGATAAGGTGAATTTTTCAATTGGTAATGGTATGTCAATCTACTTATTGTCTTGCAATTTTTTTTGCTACGTCATTTAGGAATATGGCATGGACCTGTGGAAGTCAAGCGACTCAAGGACAGAAGAAAAGATGGAAATCGGTCAGGTGGTCGAAAAACATCAATCACTAATGAAAGGTTGATATCGATCACTATACGGCTTGAGATGACAGATATCTTACTGTCAAGCTAATTACAAACTAAATATCCATTAGATCTGGTTCTTTCCACTCTGTTTTAACTGAGATCCTGGGTATAAAAAACGCTTTCTAAAAGATGTGTTCTGAGAATACTGACACAAGAGCACAAAGTGAAAAAGTCTTACATTTCAGGACACTTCTGACAAGTTTCTCAGTTAACTCTAAGAATATCTTCGCGGATTAGTTGCTCAAAATGAAAGCTGAGTTCCCCAATATTAATCTGATTCAAAGATTCAAAGTAAACAGAGGAACCACTCCGGTTTTCTACCGACGAGGTTAAAGATGGCAGCGTCTTTTGGCTTGGAAATGGCTTGCGATTTTTTTTCTGAATGCCTAACTAGGAGAGACTACCTGCAAAAAAGAACAAAATAGCAGACAGTATTATAGACCATAATGAAGGACAAGTGAAGGATGCATTTAAGTTGGAATACAGAGGGAATCTGTGAGTAGGTGTAGTGTTGCCCAATGCGCCCTTTTACACTGCATAGGTTGTAATTGCTGAAGAAGCCAACCTTGGATGTGCAACCGAGTCATTCTTTCGTAGCAGATTTTCGCCCATCTGTGAGTGGGATTGTCAACCTTGTCAGGAGAAATGGAAAAATTCTCATTTAACGAATGTTCATATTTCGCCTGTTCGCTAAAATCATATCAAGTCAAATCTTTTAAAAACTATTTTTTAAATTATAGAAAAGAATATTTTTCATGATTTCTTTTCTTCTGCGGATAAGCTAACATCAAAACTAGTTAATAACAATAAAAAAAAAAGTAAAGTAAATACCTTTATTTATCTTTTCTCATATATATATATAGCAGTTGTGTATATTTTTTAACAAAGTGCTCAATATCGCTTAAGGACCATATTAAGATCTAAGTTAGTATAGCACAGACACAGAGTTAATGCTGTTATATATATATATATATATATCGTAAGCCTCAGACATACTGTTTCGTTTTATCACAACTCTTCAGTGTCACTAGACACGCTAGATTCCCAAAGCTGGGATCGAAACCCGGCTGATTCAAACGCCAATACAAGATCCTACCAATCAGCCACAAGGAAACCAGTGCAAGCAAAAGAAATTTAAACGCTTAAATATCACATTTGTTTACATATATCCACTTAATGGCTCCCGAGAGCTAAGCTCATTTAAAGAGCCTTGTTTTACGTTAGTGGCAACCATTACTTATATATATATATATATATATTAAGAAAGAATATTATCACAATATGTATGATTATATGACCCATAACCAATGATATTATATCCCAAGAAGAGTATTCAATAAAATGTCTTATTGGAAGTAATAATGATATAATATAATAAAGAATAGATATAATAGCTATGATTGAAGAATATTTTTCTCATGAGATCACATATTTATACTCTATGATTTGACTTTCAATCATTTTGAAAAAAAAAATCCATTTATTTTATTTCATTTTATTTCATTTATTCTCCTACTGACACTATCGATATTAAAAAGTGATTGAAACGTTCTCGGAAAAGGATTACCATAAATTTAGAGACACAAACATTACTCTACAACTACCCAACAGACAGTGACAATCACACACACACACACAAAAAAAATCCCCTATATATATATATATATATATACATACAAATATTTGTACATTATTAATATGATTAATTTCTGCAGACAAGCCTGAATTTATACAGGCTTAAAAATAATAATAATAATAATAATAATAATAATAATAATAATAATAATAATAATAATAATAATAATAATAATAAACTGGGTGACATAAAAATGAACTGAATAAGACAGCAAAAATCTTCTGTCTTATTGTTTTAAGAGCACTAAGACGTAATAAAAAAATGAATGAGAGAAAATTTGTCAATATTTTATAATTTTAATACAAGCAAAAGACTTGCTGACCAAGCTAAGTTGATTTTATAGAAAGGCTTTTTTTCTTACTTTGTCGTTCTAGAAAAAAATGTAAATGTGTTTGTCGTGATGAATATGAACAAGGGCACCCTAACCAAATCGAAACACAAAATACTGAAAATTATTCTTCAGTCACCAGCACTAAAACATCGATGTTTATTCAAGAAAATAGAAAAAAATGTAAATTTGATAAAGAAAATCATGGCTGAAAATAAAATGACTTCACCACCATTCACTATGCACAAAAACTGGAAAGCGTTATGGTAGACACAGAAAAGGTAAGCAAATTATTTACAAATACTCCAACAAGCAATATTACTGATCTAAAAGAGTTAATTTATACAGTAGCGAAACAACTAGTCTGTGATAAAATTGTCATTCTGCTTGGGAATCCGAATTAAAGTACAAAGCCTGGATAAGAAATTAGACTGGAACGGCAATTAAATAATGACAACAAGCAAAAGTGCTGAGTAATGCAAAACACTGGAGTATATACTGACATGAAAATAATACAACAAAACAGCTGGTGAATCTGATATTAAAACAAACCTTAAGAGATAAAGATCGGAACCTACCATGTGCTACCAATCCTGGGAGCAATGTCAATTAAGGGATACTTTACATTTCCTAAAGTTCCAGCATTACTGAAGCCTCACCATTATACGGTCGAATGGCATATCTATGACACTCGTTGGTGGTCTTGCCCTCTACAGAGATGCAGTCAGTGTATTCTACTGCCTCAGTCGACTGGACTGACAAATGACTAGATGTGTCGTTAGTATGACATTTAATGTTTTGGTGAAGTTCCATCTCTGAATATCAAGGATGTTTGGATTGCCTCTTCATAGCTATTACTTGTTGGTTAAATCTGACTTGAAGTGGTCATACTTGTGAAGGTCCTATCGAGAGGCCAAAGAGATATGTTTACAAATCATCAGTTTACTACAGAAATACATGCTATCATAAAACTGTAAATCATTTGGGATAAAAATTGTTAATCAAAAGGTTTATAAGAAATTTAAAAATATAATAGCATGGAAAGAAATTACTATAATTTTTTTAAAAATTTGAACATATTTAAAGGCGTAAAAAAGTTCTTATCGAAAAAATGTGTCTAAAAAGCTTTGGCTTTTGTAAACACGAAACAAAATCCACACGTCCGTGGATATCAGTCAGAGGTGCTTGTGGTGCAACGGTTATCGTCTTAGGAAATGAACTCTGCTAACCGATTTCGAATATTTGACGAAACTGCATTTCAAACAGTGCTATTACATTTCGGAAAGGTATAAATACAACTCTGGATAAATAATAATAGGGTGTCCTGCAATCTTCCTATTTGGTATAGCGACAATTCTAGAGGAAGAAAACCCCTGAAATCAATTCTATTAAAAAAAAAAAAAAAAAAAAAAAAAGACACCCGTTTTTAGCCTCGGCTTAAAAACTGACCTAGTGGCGTCTTCTGATTGCGCGGAGGGGTTGGGTATGATAATGACCTTAATACCGAAACTGGTCGTGATTAATGATATTTACTACAATATGAATAGAGATCCTTTTCACACACACTCACACATACATACACACACACATGCGAATATACATATACGTGCGTGCGAGCAAGCACACACATGCATATATCCAGAGAGACAGACAGACAGAGACAGAGACGCTCGAATTAATCTATCTATTTATCTTTCTATCCCAATGCAGCAACACAACACATAGCTTTCAATCTATATACACAGACGGACACACATACATCTCTCTCTCTCTCTCTCTCTCTATATATATATATATATGTCTCTATTTCTTCCGAGAGAGAGGTACGAAAACATATCTCTATACACACAAACACACATAGGCACACAGAGACACGTGTATACACTAAAAAAAACACTCACAGGGCCACACAGAGACTAACGTATACTCACAGACCGACATGCCTCAATCTTCAACTCTCTCTCTCTCTCTCTCTCTCTATATATATATATATATATATATATATATATATATATATATTTATATATATATATAAAAGTAATTTATATATCATTATCTATGAATGGTTGTTTACTCGTATTAATGGATCCCTACATGTATCTATGTTAGCTATCTATTTCGTACGGTTTATATTAATTTCAGTCTGCATACACAAGTATACACACAAAAACACACACACACACACACACGCGCACGTACACTGACACACTGACACTCACACAAACATACACACGAACACATATACACGTACATACACATATACACACGAAAGCATACCACACAAAGGCACACACACACACAAACATATATATATATATATATATATATATATATAGATATATATATATATATATTTAATTCCCTTGTAATGATTAAACATTTATCATTATTTTAGCCCCCTCCCACCAAGGAAAACATAAAAACATTTCCTATTTAAATTACACCGACGAGATCTGAATATCAATCCGATCGTTTCTGGATTTTTTGAGTCTTGGTATACTTCCTATTATTCGACACGAGAAAAATCTTTGATTAAACGATATATATGTGGATCATCATTTAAGTAATGGTACAGTACAGTCTTTCTAAATTGAATTTTCAAAAATTGTTTCTGTTCGTGAATGAGACTAAATTTAATACATTAAAAAAGTATCAATTAAATACAAGCCTGATACCTATGTTATATAAATGCGAAGGATTTATTTTATATTATCATTTTTCGTTGGTTATATCTTATCATTCGGTTTGGTTAGGCTTTGAACAGTTCGCCTCTTAGTGCAGGTGCTTATGCTCGTGCGCGGAGGATGTGACAATCACAAATGTCAGAATAAAAAACCCAGATAGGATATGGAACTGGGGTGTGAAAGAAGTCATGCCTGGAAGTGATGGGCTGAGAATTTTGGTGATTTTTGAAAAAAGCAGTGAGTTGAGATTCGACTCTGGGCAAAGTGAGTTGAGATTTGAACCTGAGCGAGGCGAGTCCATCTGAGGGCTACGGGAAGCGCGGCGCGTTTGTTGGGTCTGTGAGTTGAGATTGGACTCTGGAACGGCCTGTTCAGCAGGGAAGTTGACTGAAGGACGATGTAGGAACAGTCAGCATAGTAAAAATTGTGTCTCTCTCTCCTCGTGCTGAAAAACTAAAAGTAAAAGTAAAAAAAAAAAAAAAAAATTAATAAACGTTTCATACCTGAACTACCGAGAGTTGTCAATGTTTCGCGGATTTCTATGCATATGAACATTTTACATATCCGTATATTTGTATTGTTGCATAATGGATATGTTGCACCTATAGTGGTTAAGGGATGCACGGTTTTCTCTTGGGTATTATTAAATGAAATAGATAATGCAGAGAATGCAAGATGCAACTTTAGGATTAAAGAATAATGCCCTTTGAAAGCAGTTGTTTTATTAAAAATCCAATATACTAGACCAATATTCGATTGGAAAAAATAATAATAATGATGAAAGTAAACATATCAGTGCAAGTGAATTGAATTGAAAAAAAAAAACAATGTACAACCAAAACCACAGGTTTACCAACAGCTATTATGCCTATAATAACGCGAACAGACGTAGGACAATTTGTTTTGCATATTGCTACCCAAGGGATGCATTTGAATACAAGTAATTTTTTTTTTCTAAACACATGCTTTCCATATTACCTTTAGAACTAAGAATACACCCATTGTACCCACTGCAGAAGTTTAAGACCGCTTTCGACAAAGCAGTGTCCTGGTATGGAAATAAACTGCCCCGAACTACAAGCTCTATTGATGGGACGTTAACAGATATTTCAACTCAAGTTGGGAGCGGATCAAAGATTATAAAAACGAAAGTTTAATCGAACCTCCCTAGTGCTCCAAAACTACTGCCTCATCACAGGATCTAATTTAATGTTATCACCAGGGTACTCGTTGGGTGTTTTTTTACTCCCCAGTAAGAGATTTTGTAAACGTAGTCTAAAACTAATCGATAGGGGGGAATATTTTTGTTGTATCTGGCTTACTACAACAGGCCTTTATTTGGTATAGCCTTGTTCTAAACATTTTCGGGAAATCGCTACTCTAAACTGTATCTTGACTTAAAACAGTCACATATGAGAAGATGGATAAAGACTGTTGAATTTTTTGGTATGAGCTGTATGCAAAATCGTCATTTCTATTAATGAATTTTCCCAACAACATCAGGCACTTCCAGTAAAAAAGTAGCCAATCAGAAACGAGGACTGAAAGCGCTTGGGCTCGTTTACAATTTTCCTCAAATTTATTCAATTTCCAATTGAACTTTCAGGCAGGAAGCTCCGTCCTTTGGATTTTACCACCAAAAGGTAATCTAGAGTCTAGGACTATCGACTGTGGATTCTATGAACGAAAGATTAGAATCGTAACGAGCATTGTAATAAATACAAATTATGATTTCATTCAAAACTTGGACGTAAGAGATTTCATTTCTCTCCGTTTCTAATGCCTTTAAGAAAGATATCAATTCATGTATTCACTCACCGAAGCTCTAATTTTGGTAAATCAAAAAATAGAAAAAAAAATTTGAATTCAGACCAGTTGTAGTCATTTTAAAAATTGACCTGCTGTCCCATTCTACGAGTGGAGACAGAGTTGCGAGAAAATCACAATAAAAGCACAAATTTCTTTTAAATTGCTGAAGATAACGTGAGGCTGTTCGCTTCTTAGTTCCCTGGTTCGATGTTTTTTTTAGGCTTAAAAATTGAACTTTTGACACCACTTGCTCATGGTGGAGTGGTTGGGTTGATATATTTATTAATACAAAGTAACCACCACCTTGTTGGGCGCAGAATACGAGGACTGAATTACCTGCCGAAAAGTAAGTATCCCAAGCCAAAAAATTGTTTCATGACACAAAACTGCATCTGACGATAAGTCGCAAAACCAGTTTTGGCATGTCGTAAGTAGGTAGGGTAAATAGTAGGGCAGCGGTGAGTTCGTTATAGTTGGTTAGACAACCACTACGTAGGGAAGATGCATCACAAAGTCAGTACATAAGCCCTGTAAGTTTGCTTTTAATTCAGTCTTCCTTCTTTTAAGTCAATCATACTGTTATAGAAGAAGAAGAAGAAGAAGAAGAAGAAGAAGAAGAAGAAGAAGAAGAAGAAGAAGAAGAAGAAGAAGAAGAAGAAGAAGAAGAATTTTTTTATTACCGGAAATGTACGTATGGGTAGAATAAGAGTAAAATCTGGGATGACAAAGTGCACAAATTCTGGGATGACAGTGCAGGTTTTCTATGAAGCCTCTCTGCCTTTTTGCTTCCATCTAGTTTCGTGAGACTGGCAAGAGGCCATCTCAAGACATTCAATCATCTTAGTTTCTCCTCGCTTCTCTGCTTTCGCGAGTCTGGTATAGAGCCATCTCAAAGTATCGAATCATCTTACTCTTTGCTTTTCTGCTTATGCAAGGTTGGTATTATCTCCAGGCATAGAATCAGTTTCTTCTCGCTTCTCTGCTATTGCGAGTCTTGTATAGCGCTATCTCAAGGCATCCAGTCATCCTAATATTCGCTTCTCTACTTATGCGTCTCTGGCATTATCTCCAGGCATCGAAAAATCTTTCGCGAGTCTCGTAGAGTTCAGGCTTTTCTCTGATAAATAACTCTGAAAAGTTTAGTGCAAGGACAGCGCCCAGAGAGCCGTAACGTCAAGAACCTCTTCTGTCAGTCTTCTTCTTCTTTAGGAAACAGTGTTTAACCTGTTATGCCACCCTTGCAACTTATGCGGCATGTCAAAGGGACCAATACTCTTTTACCCGTAACTGAAAAAAAAAGGTGGATCCATGCCTTTCCCAAAAGTATTATCGTGAAGGGAATCTCAAATAGACTCGTTCAGAATTTGACCCTGGCTCATCGAATCCATTCACTCCCCTGATAACCGAAATACAACGTGCGCCTCCCAGGTCAAAGAACAATCTGAAATTTAAACCGTCTGTGTTCCGCTTAAATTTGTCCTCAAACAATCAGCTCGTAGTGGATTGGAAGGGTAACAACGATTATATTTTTGTTCATGTTTTACTCCAGGGATATAAACCTCGAAATTTTTTTCCGTTATAACCATTGAGCTGTTCTAAAGAGAATTCATTTTTATTCGATATGTCTTATTGCAAAATGCACACAAACACACACATATACGCATACGTATTTGCATATATATTTATATATCCAAGCACGTATATATATATATATGTGTGTGTGTGTGTGTGTGTGTGTGTGTGTGTGTGTAGTTTTAAATACAAGCAGGAATATTCACGATATGAATAAATCAGGATCGTACTAGGTGAAATGGAATTAAGAGAATCGGAAAAAATAGACGAGGGAATTGGAAAATCTGGGAGAGCTCGTGGGAGGAGAGATAGGAGTATGGGGGGAAAAAGCAGAATAAGAAAAGGAAAAATCACAAAAACAAAATGGACACCTAGAGATCGATTAGCTTTCAGATTCGCGCGCTTTTTATGATATCACGGACTCGAGCACGGACTCAGACATCCGGATATTGATTCTACCTACTTTAGCGAAGGGAAGAAAATATGATATAAATTAATAACAACCCCAATAAAAACAAGAAAAAACGAACGCCAAGAAAAAAAAATGGACGATGCTGATGAGAATTTTGTGATATATCAGAATTCATATTGCTACTAAATCCGATCCTCATCTACGATGCCATGCCCAAAATACAAAATTTAATCTTCAGACTTGTCAGTTAAGTATAGCACATTAGTGCATGTACTCGTGTGATAGTCGAGTACTGAAAAAGTAATTTTTGAGACAAAAAAAAATTGATTTAAGAATTTGAAATTCAAGTAGAAATGATTTCGACATGGGCTTGATTCCCGAAATTAATTTTCCCGAATTTAGAATTTTGGGTCATTTAATCAATACTTGCTCTCAACTCGAGGTCAACCTTTACACACATATATATATATATACCGTATTTCATATCTAGACGCCACTAAAGATGCTTGTAGCGTAACGGTTATCTTCGGGGGAAATAGACATGGTGACCTGAGTTCAAAACCTGGACGAGGTTGTTTACATTTCACATAGCACTAATATTATTAAGAAATGTATGTATCCAGCTATTTTATCTCTTGCTGTGGATAAATAGTAGGGTAGACTGGCATCTTTAAACTTGGTAATTAACCCATCTAGGAAAAGGAAAACTGAATTTGAACCTGATAAAATCCGCTTTGAAGATTGATCTTGAGTCATATCACACTCGTACGGAGGAGTTGGTTAGATACCCAATTTAGTTGCTGTTAAACCACGAGCGCCATAGCTTTATCTCATAGTACAGAGAAATTCCGGTTTTATAATTACAGGAGATATGATTAATCGTTTGTATGTCGGATTTCTATAAACAGAGTCATGCGCATGCGCATGCGCATGCGCTCTTATGCAATGCTTTTTGCAAATAAATGGGTCATCTGATCTAACGACTAAATAATGGTAAAATCCGTGTATCTTTCTATGTTTTGTCTGATTAATAATTTCTTAGTTGAAATTATGGTGATTCATTGGTTTATACATATAATACGTGGTGCCTTCAATAAGTTTCCAGACTTTTTTGTACAAGCATTTAAAATTGTCGTAAACTCTTGAAAATCCAGTATGTTATTGTTATTCATCTTATGAGATAACAGACCAATTTTTATGATTTCAGGTTCAAATGAACAGCTACAGCAGCAATTGGAATACACACCTAGTAAAGCCTAATTGTCACAGCTGGTGAATTTCAAAAATGCTATCTGGACGTGAGAACCCTTTAGAAGAATGATATGCAACAACATTCTGTTTTAAACTTGGAAAAAATGCCACAGAAACGTATGGAATGCTTCAGACTGCTTTTGGAGCATCTTGCATGAATCGAGCATCAGTTTTTGAGTGGCAAAAGAGATTCAAGGAAGGCGGGGAGTCTGGGAGGGATGATGACAGGTGTGGGAGAAGTAAGGAAGTCAGAACACCAGAGTTTATTGGTCAAAGGATTTGGGTTAGGGTTTGGGTTACTATGTTGAGGTTTTAAGGGAGTTCAGGAAGAGATTCCGTCGGAAGAGGCTAGCACTCTTCAAATCGGGTCAGTGGCATTTCCACCAGGACAATGCACCAGTCCACAACGCCATCCTTGTCACAGACTATTTGACAAAGATGGGAATCAACACAGTTCGTCACCCTCCCTAGAGTACAGACCTTGCTTCCTGTGACTTTTGTTTATTCCCTAAGCTCAGAGGCTGTCGTTATGAGAGAATTGAGGAGATGAATGAGGCTGTGACGAAGTTTATTGACACGCTGCATTGCAGCCGGAGGAGATTACTTCGAAGGGACAAGAATTTCATGTGTGTAATATCAATAAAAGTATCCTTAAGAAAAACGGTCGGAAACTTATTTAATTATCCTCGTAATTATTATTTTATGAATTCATTGTTCCTTAAGCAAATAATTTTTAGAGAATATATTTTGAAAGATGTTCTATCTAATATGAATGAATGACTATCGAAAATATAAATACGCATATGGACCATAGAGAAAGTGGTATCACAGGATTATTCTGTTCTGCTAAAAGCTAGGTCTCAGAGACTGTACATAGAGAGTAATCAGACTAATTTTCTCTTCCTAAATTTTCACACACACATACACACACACACACACACACACACACACACACACACACATATATGTGTGTGTGTGTGTGTGTGTGTTGTATATTGAACTACGACCCGGCCGGCCTGTCAAAATAGGAAATGCGCCAATGTAAATAACAGGTGCATCCTGTCAAGGAATATCAGAATTATAACCTTTACCGTGGATGGGTTGAATGAGTGCAATTGTGACGCCCATAAGAAGAAAGGGGCGTTGAACTATTATATTACTCGGTGAAGACAGGAAGTCAGTTAGTTTGGAGGAAGATGTGGTAGAGAAATCCAGCACCCAGCAGAAGGGGCCCTGGGGACCCCCGATTGAGTTTGGAGACTTGATCCGTTGGTGACAAAATGTGGTAGAGAAAGCCAGCACCCAGCATAGTGTGCCCTCAGGCCGCCGGTTGAGCAGCATAGGTGAATGGGAAAGAAACGCGGTTATGGCCAATAGAGTGATGGTCAATATGTTGCAGTTCTGTTCGGTCTCCAACTCCCTTTCACACACAAACCTTTCAAATAAAATGAGAGGTATATTTTTCTAAAAGACTGTGTTGCTCGTCTTTATTTTGTGTCGTTGATTCTGCATGCATATGTAGATGTATGTGTATTATGTCTTTGTATAGTTGGTCATGGTCATGGTTGTGACTATACAATATATATATTCACATACAAACACACACATACACACCCACAAACTTTTAAATGATGAATTTTACCACTAAAAATTCCTATAAGTAACTTTAAAATACTAAATCTTTTATGCAACGCGCCAAAATAAAAGCTCTCAAAATTAACAAACGTAAATGTTCTCTTGATATTCAAAACAATGTTATTTTTTGGTTGGTTTGGTTTCTTTGTTTAATGGCATATCAACTCTTTTTAGGTCATTTAATGCCAAAGTCATTCTCCTAGAAGAACAGTAGTGGTACTATTTAACCCACAGCTGGGAAGATAAGGGGGTTCACACCTTTCCCAAGGGTAT
This sequence comes from Sepioteuthis lessoniana, assembly GCA_963585895.1. NCBI lineage: Eukaryota > Metazoa > Mollusca > Cephalopoda > Myopsida > Loliginidae > Sepioteuthis > Sepioteuthis lessoniana. Next base: position 49,400 of record CAUZXS010000936.1, read on the forward strand.
TTGCCCGAAAGTGAACGTAATAGGACGACTGGAGTACGAACTCGCGTACTAAGATTCCGCAGTCAATCGCTTTAACCACGGGGACATGTTTTCCTGGACGGCAATTTTGCGTGAATGGTAGGGCAGATTGGACTCCAATGTCATTGATAGACAAACTTCTCATCCAGAAAGAAAAACTCTCAATTCAAAATATATCTTGTAGTATTGTCCAAGAAAAAAAAAATTAAAAAACAAACAATAGATACTACTGAAACCAATTCACAATTACTTACTATGTCTGATTGTATGCTTATGATCAACAAAGAGTTCACGGAACCATCTATTTTTAAAAGGACCTTGGGCTTTCTGAGAGTGTTGATAAAACCGTCTCATTGTTGACGGAAATGTAAGTTAGCAATAAATTAATCGAGTCGAGAGTGCACAAACACTTAATCATATTTACCAACCCCTCCGCTCGGGCAGGATATAACACGTCAATTTTTAAGCTGAGTTTAACAGGTTTGAATTCAGAGTTTTCCTTTTCCTAGACTAGTTGCTTCACCAATGCTGAAGAACCCAGCCTGCCCAATTATTTACCCATAGCTGGAGGGAGACTAATTGG